>CM029604.1:34842967-35009980 GCA_017311375.1 Mytilus coruscus | reverse complement strand
GTTAAGCAGCCATCCATTATCATCATTTATTTTACCGTTACTATATAGTGAAGTGTTTTTCTCCTACTGGTTTATATTGCACCTTCTTTGATTTGCATTGATCGAAATTAAAAAAGGGGAGGTGATATTTTACAACCACATACTTGTGCCTGCTGGGATATCTTTGATTGTAAATAATATTAAGTTAAATGTGCCTGTTGGGATATCTTTGACGGTAAATATTATTGAATTAACTCAGTATTTTTAGTCTTGGGGCGGTTTTGAGCTTATTATTCTGTATAGGCATCTTTCTATTACAAAAGACTGTATGTTGATTCTTAATGTTTTGATTTGTCTATGTCGTTGGGTTGCTGGCGCATTAATGTATACCTTTATCTTCTTTTATTCAAAACCAAAGGATTGAATTGGGTATAGAAATATTGACACCTCTGGAGATCTACCGTCCGACAGTAAACACTTGCTGAAAGGGTGCGGCCGTTTGTCTGTGCGGATGTATAAATACGCAGCTCCGTCCGATCGAAATAGAAATGTCGTATATATCCGATGCTTCGTGTAAAGAGAGTTTCAAGCTATCTATACATTAAAGAACCATTTGAATAACTCTTTGAGGGGAAAATACGATCTACGCACAAGTTAAATGATTGAAATCTTTAAACAACAAAAACAGCTAAATCTTCATATAAGTTGCATGTCTGATTTAAACACATTTTTGCGCCTTTTGCTAAGACAATTGTAGATGAAGAAAAACTTTAAATAACAAAACTTATCAGTATGACAATATCTAAAAAATAAATGAAACAGCCAAAATAAGTTGAATAGATATAAGAAGATGTGGTATGAGTGCCAATGAGACAACTCTCCATCTAAGTCACAATTTGTAAAAGTAAACCATTATAGGTCAAAGTACGGCCTTCAACACGGAGACTTGGCTCACACCGAACAGCAAGCTATAAAGGGTCCCAAAAACTAGTGTAAAACTATTCAAACAGGAAAACCAACGGTCTAATCTATATAAAAAACGAGAAACACTAATGAATCACATCAACAAACGACAACCACTGAACAACATGTTCCTGACTTAGGACAGGTGCAAACAAATGCAGCGGGTTTAAACGTTTTAACAGGCGCCAACCTTCACCCTAACCTGAAAAATCCTTATATTAACTGTTGCCCTTCAAAACATTTTTTTTAAAGAGGTAGGGCCATTTTCCCCTGATTTTTTTTTCATTTGATTAGGTAGGTAAATCATGTTTTTAAATAGCCCGATAGATGCTAATTATAGTACATGAAAATACGTCACATCATTTATTTTCATACCTTGAACAGGTATTCCTTTTATAGCTTTGTTTAACTTAAAACTACAAAATAATAAAAAGCGGGGGTTAAATATAAATACAAAACACATTTAATAATCTAATTATCTGATATAAATCAGCTTATCTGATTCAAGATCGGTCTCTGTTTCAATGTCTATACTGGCATCTTTAAATGCAGGGAATATCTGTTTGTTTTGGTTTTATATTCTGTATGTGTGGCATATCCCATGTACCACAATATCGTAGCTACATGGGCACAGCATCTCACAGTTCGGGCTCCCGCCTTACACTCACAAAACCAACCGTTAACTGGATGGATATCATTATCCTCATTTAATTCAAGCCAAAGACATTTTTCTGCTACGGCTTTTTTCGTTATGTGTATATTACACACACAACATTTGGGCGTCATTTCTATATAACCAATTCTCGTGTTATTGGTTAGGTACAAGCACCTACTTCAGTTTGACGGCAATTGTTCCTTGCATATATATAATAAATGTAAACACAGGAATAGGAAGTAAGTCAGGAGTATGGATAGTAATAGGAACGCACACAAAAAGCAACACATTATTTTTTTTTTCTTTAATGAAATGATATATAGTCAAAATGATCCATAATGACTCTATAAATTAAACAAACATCCGAAAAAATATGATAGAAACATTACAATTTAATATTTCAAGACAAAAAATACGAAATATCTACGTGAGATTTGAACCCCTTCTTTACAACAATCTTTCATTTGCAGTTCTAAGCGCTACCGATGGAGCCACAGCGACTCTTAGAGATATATGTATTATTAAGCAGCTATATAGGTACAATTAAGGGATGTTCCACTTTTTTATTAAAAAAGTTGTGTTTTAGGTAATAAGGACACACTAAACCAATTTCATTTTTGTGGAAAAAAGTTGTATGAATTACAACAACAACAAAAAACATAACTTTGTTTTGGTTTGAAATGTCCTTCTTGGGGGATTCCCTGTTTTTCCCACCTAAAACATTGTAAATTCCGCATATTTGACTTTCATCTTTTTTGGGGGGTTGAATTAACTATTTTTCAGACATATCATAATATATAAAAATAGAGATATTGATCAAAAAACATTTTTATTTCTTGTTTTTATCGTAAATTTTATTCTTTCAGCACTTTTAGAAATTGGCCCTGCTGTGAACAAAAATCAGGGGAAATTGGCCCTACCTCTTTATTTTTGACAACTACATGTATACCAGATTAAAAAAAATTGAAACAACAAATTGTGTTAGCTAGACGAGACTGCCGTCGTTGTACGCTTAAATATATTAGTTATTGCCACTCAATGAAGACTTTTTTTTGTTCTACTCCCCTCCCCCTTGTTTGACTGGATAGGATACAATGTAACCCCTGATGTGGACTACTTTATTTAATGTTGAAAAAAAAAATGGAAAGAAAAATGAGGAAAGAAATGCTAAAATTTACGTTTATTGCAGATCTTCTTGCTATTGGTGAAAAAATCTAAAATAAAATCATAAAATCATAAAACATCCAAAGTCCTTACACTATTTAATTATGATTCCATTGTGGATCTTCAAACACCATATTATATATCAATCTCATTGTGGATCTTCAAACACCATATTATATATCAATCACATTGTGGATCTTCAAACACCATATTATATATCAATCTCATTGTGGATCTTCAAACACCATATTATATATCAATCTCATTGTGGATCTTCAAACACCATATTATATATCAATCACATTGTGGATCTTCAAACACCATATTATATATCAATCTCATTGTGGATCTTCAAACACCATATTATATATCAATCTCATTGTTTGTCGCCCTTTTACTATCAACATTTGTATTTTAGCATTGAAAATTCGAACTAAAGTTACCGTTTATTGAGTTGTATGTAATATTCAGCTGAATGTTTAGTTACCACCATAAATCTTTTATTTCAGATTCAACCGAATCGATTTACACAAAATATTCAACGTATTTTTCATATGTAGGATCCTCTATTATAGACGTTTCATATGTAGGATCCCCTATTATAGACGTTTTATATGTAGGATCCCCTATTATAGACGTTTTATATGTAGGATCCCCTATTATAGACGTTTTCAAACCTATCCATGTAAATTCAAATTCCAAAATGTCATTTCTACTGAAATCCTCGCTTAAAAAATCCATCAAATATATAAAAATTGGAAAACTGTTTGAGACAATTATCAACTGAAGAGTAATGATTATACATCACTGAATGAAGCTGATTAATTGATTGCTCAATAAATTATCGTCCAGTGGCAAATATGTTATGCATATTCACGACGAGATGCAAAGTGGATCGACCTGAAGCAAATGTTAACAGTGTTAGAGTGATACTTTAATACGACAGAGCGCGTTGGGTAGAGTTCAAACGTATGCCGTACTAGAATAAAGTTGAACCATGATCAAAATCGTAAGTTAAGCTTTAAGCCTCCCCCTCTCCTTCTTTTTCTCCACTTTAGACGAATGCCAAAAACAAAACGACATGAATTTACAATCAATAACGGCCACTTAAAGTAGATGAGATATGGACTTATTTTGTAAATAAATTCCTATTTCAGCCAACACTTCCCGGTTTCAGACAGGTTTGTATTTGCACTCAAATACCGTCTGATTATTGATCGGAGATAATCAACAAAAAGCACTTGGATTCTCTGAAATTGTAAATTATGGTATTTCGCTGGCTGTTTTTCCCAATTCTATTTTGGACCCCCTGATTCTAAGAGGGCGTATCTAATAAGTCATGCCTGATTAACTTTTAGTAAATAGAACCTCAACTTAAAGACCTACACCGGGTTAATAAGTTCGAGGTACAATAAGTAAACAAAAGAGATCCTTTATGGAATGAGATCGTCCCATGCAGGTATCTTAGATAATTATTTTGCGTTGAATAACAAGAAAAAATGCACGATTTATAGGTTAGACAACACTTGGTCATGTTTTATGAATATTCTAAGCCCGAGGCGTAGCCGAGGGTTTTAAATGTTCATAAAACATGACCAAGTATTGTCTGACCAATTTAGAACATATTCACAACTTCGAGTGACATAACAAAATTAGCCTCTCATTGTAATAATCAAACTTTGAAATTAGCTCACTTTAAGTGTTAACATATTTAGTAAAAGGGATCTTCAAAAATAGAGATTTCTTCTGCTTCAGGTACAATTTAATCTTATATATCTAAAATTCCTTCATTTTAAAAGCATAGAATGTTATATAAATCAGCTTT
This sequence comes from Mytilus coruscus, assembly GCA_017311375.1. NCBI lineage: Eukaryota > Metazoa > Mollusca > Bivalvia > Mytilida > Mytilidae > Mytilus > Mytilus coruscus. Next base: position 35,005,394 of record CM029604.1, on the reverse strand, counting down.
TTCTAAAATTGTATAATTTTTAAATAAGGACAAAACTTCATAAATAGATTTTAATTTACAATCGTTTCAACATCAGATGCTTGTTTTTTATTGACGAATGTATCGTTTTTTTTTTTTTTCAAAACTTCCTTTGATTTTTTTTTATCATCAGTCATTGTCTTAAAACATTGAGTTTGATGTCTGGTATAAAATTTAGATTAAATGTTACATGTATTTTACCTACGCCTATGTACCCTTTTCAAATTTTGTTTTTCAGGGGTTCTATATATGTACCATTAAATAACATTTACAATGTTGAAATCTCAACTTAAAATGCTTTTGTAGTTCTATTCTCCTGATTTCATTTATAATACCGGGTAATTAGACAAACAACAGTGCTCATGATTTTTTCTTTTGCTCTTTTCCCTTGGACATTGCCTTTGGTGGTTGTACACCTCGTTAGTCCAAAATTTAAGAGTTCACTTTCATAATTAATCTACAATGAAAAGTCATTCATGTGTAGCATTTTATAGTGCATGGAAAGCCATGTACTATGAAAAATAGAAGGGGAAAAAACTGATTTTCCATTGGACGAGAATGGGTGAGTATGTTCTAATAGGTTTGTAAATGTTGTTATTGTATACTGTTGTTTGTCTTTTTTTGCCATGGCGTTGTCAGTTTATTTTCGACTTATGAGCTTGAATGTCCCTTTGGTATCTTTCGCCTCTCTTTTTCAAAGTCCTCGTACCTCAAACAAACAAATAAGCCACTGCAATCATTTTTAGAAATAAATCTACAAACTACAGTGAAAATTGATTTATCTTACGCGTTCATAAACCATTCCCTTTATTGAGTTAAGATTCGGAACATCAGAACAACTTGTAACTATTTCTTGAAATAGACGTTGTGGTTTAGCCGTTATTTTATTTTTGATTTTTAAACTTTTTTCATATCATTGTTCAAGCTATTCCTTTTGGAGAAGATAATGCTCTATGTTTCATGCATGGACTTTATTTCCAATAACTGACTGAAATGATCTCGATCGATACAAAGATTTTATATTTTGGAAAGGAAAAGATTTGTTATGTAACAAATTAAAGCCTCTATTAATAGAAAAAAATTGATATCAAGATTTTCTAAGCATTACAAAAATTCCACACACATAGATTTAATTTCGTAATAAACTTGGAATCTTCCCAACTCTGAGAGAATTTCAAACCCTTTATACATGTAGTAGATTTTTTATGAACACCTACAATAAGTTAACTAAACTTGGTCACATCTTATCAAAAGGTGAAGTTCCATTATGAACTTTCCGAGATTTTGTATACAGTTCAGTATAATCCATTGAGAGTGCACATGTGAGAGAACGACACGGATCCAATCAAGCACAAACCAAGATATCTTGAATATAAATCAACATGTCTCAACATCTTTACATTTGCGCATCAGTCAAATTTCTGGAGTATATAAAAATGAATCCGTCCTTCAAAACGATAACATTCTTCGGAGTGTGTACTCAAATCTTTCTCCTTTAGAAACCAAGCACATTTTCGGATAGAAGTTGACTAATTTTGTCAAAATTTCAAAAGATTATCCATGGTTTTAATATTGATCTTTGAGAATCCAGTCTTTAGTTGTCATAAATTTCAATTATTGAAGAAAAAAAAACAACATCGAATTGATAAAAACTAATCCTTTGTGGAATATAAGAACTGAATTCGAAAGTTGAAATATTTCCAACCATGTCTTTTCTTTTGTATTTAAATATGATACAATACGCATTTCATAATAATGTAATGTTATCGTGCTTGTAGTATTTTATTTTTTAACCTTTCCCATGATAACTATGGCAAGCCGTTCTCGTCAAAACTATGTTTAAACCATTTTTTCGAAAAAATTACACACTGAGAATTAAAAAAAAATCACACTGAGATTTAAGAACCTTAAATAACACACTGAGAAATTGAAATTACACACTGAGAAATCGAAATTACACACTGACATTTTATAATTACACACTGAGATTTAAAAATATGAAAAACACACACTGAGAATTTAAAATTACACACTGAGATTTTAAAAAGACACACTGAGATGAAATAAATTGAAAAACACACACTGAAAATGGTTATTACACACTGAGATTTAAAAATATGAAAAACACACACTGAGAATTTAAAATTACACAATGAGATTTCAAAAATACACACTGAGATTAATATGCAAATTACTAATGAATATTCATGAGATGAATAATTCAACAGATTAATATCTTGGTCTCCCGAACTCTTGTCATTATAATGAAATGCGGTTCCTACAACCAACATTCGTAACAAATTTCAAGACTTAACAAATGTTTTGCTAACTCGTATTCATAAGTTTTTTGCCTATAATTCAGATTATTACTAACAGTATATCGGGATTTTTTCTTAAAACTGTTTAAGCATGGTCCCTTTTCAAAAGTCTTTCAACTGTTACCCTGATTTCGCAAGGTAATCTTTTATATTTGTGTTACGTATATATGCTATGATAGGCATTGGGAAAAAAATTCACTGCATTGTTTGTATTTTTGCAGATTGTTCCAATGTTTTCTTATAATTTTAATAAAGTTTTTCACCATTTGGTTATATTTTGTAATGAGAGTAAGTGGGTATTTTTCTTGTTCTATTGGTCTTTAATAACGTAGTATTCTATTAGTTGTATTTTTAATGTTTTTTGTAAAACATTTAGCGCCAAATTGAAGAACTAACGAGTTCTGTCCCCTAGTTGTTTTAAACTTGTAATAGATTCAGATTAATTATGCTAATTAGATATGTGCGCATAAAAAGTGCGCACTAATCTCAGTGTGTAATTTTAAATTCTCAGTGTGTAATTTCAAATTCTCAGTGTGTGTTTTTCAGTTAATTTCATCTCAGTGTGTCTTTTTGAAATCTCATTGTGTAATTTTCAATTCTCAGTGTGTAACTTTCAATTCTCAGTGTGTGTTTTTCATTTTTTGTAATCTCAGTGCGTTTTTATGAAATCTCAGTGTGTAATTTTTAATTCTCAGTGTGTATCTTAGGTTTTTTAATCTCAGTGTGTTTTTTTTTTTAATTCTCAGTGTGTAAATTTTTCGAAAAATGGTTTAAACATAGTTTTGACGAGAACGGCTTGCCATAGATAACAGCTTTTAACACTAACATTTCATGTATATATCTCAAATACATTCACATCACATTTAGGAAAACAAATTGATGGAACATTGCACTAGTATATTCCATGTTTTGATAAGATTTTCTCCCCTATTAATTAGCAGAAGGTCATGAAACATCTCCTTCAACCAATAATAAATTTCACATGAGGAGATAATGGAGTCATGAAAACTTTTTTACGCATTTATTGCATTTCTAGAATGTACTCAATTGCAATGTTATTGTCTTTACTTATATAAATCTAAACACCGTGGAAAACATTTATCATTTTAATTGTTAACACGATCTTTCAAATATAAAAATAATCTCATTAAGCTGTAGAGGCAGATAAAATCCAGTTCCGTCGTCCTAGTTGTTCCTTTGAAGTCGTGTTTTGAAATCATTGGTGTTGCTTTTAGTCTGTTTGTTAATACATACAAGAGGGTCTGGATGTCGTTTACAAAATAGAGAATAATAGCAAACAACAAGAATGTGTCCATAGTATACGGATGCCCCACTCGCACTATCATTTTCTGTGTTCAGTGGACCGTGAAATTGAGGTCAAAACTCTAATTTGGCTTTAAAATTAGAAAGATCATATCATAGGGAACATATGTACTAAGTTTCAAGTTGATTGGACTTTAGTTTCATCGAAAACTACCTTGACCAAAAACTTTAACATGAAGCGGGACAGACGGACGGACGGACGCACAGACCGAAAAACATAATGCTCCTAAGTGGGGCATAAAAATACTGAATAGAGGAAAATGAGCGAAAAAATGAATAGAAAATGATGGGTGCAAAAGTATAAAGAATGTGAAAAAATAGAATTAGATTATATGTTACCGATTACAGAAATTAACGATGTACGCAATAATTTTCTTGAGAATTTTACAGAATAAGGGTAATTTTTAACGATAAAGAAAAATGCCCCCAAAAATTTAAGAATACAGAAATGAAGGACCACTCATCCTGACCCTCATAAAACATTTGTTATCTTATACTTACGCTGTCTGTTTTCACTAAACTGCACAAATAAAGGGATGCAAGAGTAAGTCGGTGACTGCGGAATACACACTTCAGTAGGCTTACAGACATGACCTTTACATGGACCAGCTAGTTCCTAAAATTATCAGAACAAATACAATTTTAATATATTACATGGGGGTCTGGGTGGTGTGTACCAAAGAGAATAATGGGCAAAAAGTACAGGAAAATAGGCCAAAAAATAAAGAATAGAGAAACATAGGCCAAAATCAACAGAATAGAAAATAATGGGCGAAATAAATAAAAAATAGAGAAAAAATTGCCTAGAATATTTTTAAAATACAGAAATGAATGACCCCCCAATCCAGACCCTATTACATTGTATTTCTACTTCTTTTTTCAAAGACTTTCGATATTGTCAGCGCTGATGATTACGACTGCTAATATTTTTCTGAGTGACGGCAAAAATTATGAAATCTTCGAATTCTTTACATAGAACATAACTTGTTTTTTAATTAAAAATATTTGAAAAGGAGAGAGCATTGGGGTCCACATTTAACCTATAATTTAGTAGAAACTTAGAAGTTCGAATATATTATCATATGTTTAGGTATTAAGTAACAGTATTTTAAAAAAATGACATGTGCTGAGCACACAACCAATGAATGACTTATCGTGCTTTGTTTCAACTTTTGACTGTATTTTGAATAAGAAAAGTATGAGCACACCAAACTATTAATTTGATACTTTTTATGGTTTTATGAAAGCTCTGATGAAATGAGTGTATTGTTATTTTGCTGTAACCAACGTTTACTCAAAATATATAATACTTGAAACTGCAGAAAATTAACATGTTTCACATTTTTAGTGGAAAATATGCATATTTTTTTACCGCTATAACATTGTAAATAGTGTTATTAATATATATATTTCAATTTATGCGTTTCCTAATATCACGAGAAAATAGTTTTTAAAAATTGCACTTGTTGTGCCAAACATTGGCCTGTGTGTCCTCTCCTTCCTCAAAGAATGAAACTAATATGCTTATGAATACTAATATATTATTGACTTTCAAAATTTTGAGTTTTATCCTTAAGGATGTTCGCTTGTCATGTTTTGGAATTTTTGTCAGATTTTCGGAATCCTCTGGTTTTATCCATGTGAATGCCTTAAAAAATTTTGTCCATTGACCCCCATTTTTCTTTTTATAAATCTTTTACATGTATAATTATAAGCCATCTGTAAAAGTCTTATAAAATCTTTGTTATTTTTTAATAGTTTTTGAGAACTTGAACTTTTCAATGATAAGGCTATGAAAAATCAAGAGAGAACATTTTCCCGCCAAAATTTCAATGGCTAATATCTCGAAAACAAGCACATTGACCTATATTTTTTTGTTACTATTTTGGTTCCTTTAATAATCCCCTATCAATTTATACTAGTGTTATGAAAAGCTTGTTATTTTGAAACTGAGTAGCGAACCTCCTTAACAGAAAAAATCTTTTGAACGCAGCAAATTTATAAAGTGTTATTTTCGTTAGCCACAGTTACACTGTATGTGCTACAGTTACACTGTATGTGCTACAGTTACACTGTATGTGCTACAGTTACACTGTATGTGCTTATTCGAATTCGTCTTAAAATAAAGGTTAGGTGTATGAAAATGACCTTAGATGATGACGCACAAAAGATTCAACAACAAAAAACTCTCTCCTTAAAAATTGCTATGAAAGCACATCGAACTGTCTTAATCCTTCTTTTAGGGATATGACACAAAAACTGGACAAACAGTTTAAGTTATTGCAGTTTTAATACATAGTATATTATACATACCTCAGGGAATGTTGAGGCCGCAACAAAGCTATTTCCTGTACTTTCAATGAGTTTACTACCATTACTTTCCCCATGTTCAGCATCATTTATTTGACAAGTCTTATTCGATGTGATAAAGTTTATAGATTTGCATAATTGTACTCTAGAGCAAAATTGGGCACACAGTGACCACATCGGCATCGATAGTTCAAACAGCATGTGCCCTGTATATATTCTATCATTTTGTTTTTTGATAACGACTATTTCACATAAAGTCCAGGCAAAGAGAAAAACTAATGAGAATATCAAGCGGTACATTTTTGTACTTTAAAAAATACACTGTTGTTGTGTTACATTTACAGCGCTGTTTCTGATAACATTTGTGAGTATTTCAGATCCTTTCATAAAGGCTTAAATATATTTTCGGTTGTCATTGACGATTTTGTTTAAATTGAAATACTTTAATCTGACTCCCTTTCAAACACTTAACCATGTAAACCAATGTAGTCTAAATTGATTTCCGTGCGCTGAAGAGATGTTTTTTTTTTCAAATTGAAACATATCATTAGGACCATCTACGATTTAGATGCAAAACTACTATAAAATTTATAAGTAATTTCAAAATAATCGTTGTTTTCAAAATTAAAACCCATAAAATTGCAATTACTGCCATGGATTCTAATGGAATATTTCCATTTAGAATATTACGAGTTCCATACTAGCAAATGACTAATAATACCAGGAAATACACTTATTTACCGGCTTTGAGGACATTAGCAAGTTTATTGTCCCAGAGGAGCCAACTATTTCCCAACTCGAAGCGGAGGGAAATAGTTGCTGTCGAGGTGGGCAATAAACTTCCTGATGTCCAAATAACCAGTAAATAAGTGTTTTATTATACAGAAAGAAACTGTATTTCGAGACAATATATAGTTATTTTCTTTGTACTGTTACTCTTACAACTGTTCCATTTGAAATATTTTTGGTTACCCATCATTTTTTTAATTTGAAGCGGACGCCGTAAAAATTCCGCAAAGCTATATTCTGTATTGAAGTCATAATAATTTGAATGCACAAATAGCACTGTTGCAGTATAAATAATCATTCGGAAGTTTCGGGTGAGGAGTCAATTGAAACGATACAGAAAGTACAGAAAAATTTCCCGTAAAAAGGCTATTTACCGGTTGATAGTTTTTGAAACTATTAACCGGTTAATAGTCTTTTTTCAGACAATTTCGTAAAAATAGTAAATTTTTTTCGTATAAAATTTCATAAAGAAAATACATACTGATCGAGGTATAATAAATCAAACTAACACCTGAAAACATGTCTAAATAATATTAGAACACATGTCCAAAAAATATCTGTAGGCTTATCCGCTCGGTAGCAGGAAGTATGTACCAAAAACGTGTTCTTCGATGAATTTCACTCATTGCCAGTGTTTATTTCATCACATGTATTTTCAATGCATATGTTTACAATTTCTAAACTTCCATAGACAGTTTAAAAATGCTTGATTTGTTATCTTATACTATTTAAATCCAATAATGGTCTTTAATTAGATATTATATTAAAACACTTTGCGTGGTTTATGAAACTTGGCTCAAAGTACAGAAATCAATAATTTGCTTTATTAATATCATGTTTAGAGGATTTTACAATCATTTTACACATATCTATATAATAAAAATGTTTTTCAGCACTAAACATTGAAGTATATATTAATTTAAATTGAAGACAGTTTTATTTTACAACTTTTTGTAAAATGTTGCATCAAAGGACATTCCTTCTTTTTAAGTTTTTGATATGGTAACTCAAAATTTGTCAAAATCTACGCCAACATTGCTGTTTTGAGCCATCTTTCGGCATTTATAAGTTAGTTGCATGTTCAGATAAACCAAAATATTACTAGCAAGTGGTTATTTGCTAAGGTGCAATATTTAGGTGTAGTTGCCTAAAGATGGATTTTGGAAATAATTGGATGATCATTTTCATTCTATTTCAGTTTTCTTATGTTCATTAGAATATAAAGAGACAAAATAAATAAATATACATTTACAAGTGGTTAGAAAATTTGAAAATTCAGAATTTGATGTCATTTTAAGGGCTTTTCCCCTCTCAATTTTGTGACAGGATGTTACATTGAAGAATGTATAGAGCAAAATGCAGTTATATGACTGTTTACATGAGTCAAATAAATATTTTTGAAAAATAAATGTGTAAAAATTATTTGATTACTAAAAATTGTCTTTTTCGTTGATTTTTTTGCCGCAAAAAAAAAAAAAAAAAAAAATAATGTGTTGGAGGAAACAGTGTGTCCAAATCTTGCTGTAGTATTTGAAGTGACCTATAGAAACAAATAATTATAATAAATGCTTCTCAATATAATATTTGACCAAAAATCATCTAATATTGATGGAATTCAGTCTGTTACACTCGATATTGAGAACGAACTTTTTGTATATTTTAAAATGTTTCTGTCACTGTATGCAGATGATACAATACTACTTGCTGAATCTAGCCATGACTTACAATGCATGTTGGATAAATTTTCAGAGTATCTTAAACAGTGGAAACTAAAAATTAACATCAATAAAACGAAAATTATGGTATTTTCAAGAGGTAGAATACCTCGAAACTTGATATTTAGTATAGATGGAAATGAAATTGAGATAGTCAGTAGCTATAAATATCTTGGTATAATATTTTCTAGGAGTGACTCATTTCTTTCCACCATAAAATATCTACGTGACCAGGCGATTAAAGCAATGTATGCTGTAATAAAAAAAAATTCGGTTTAAATACTTTGTCCATCGAGTGCCAACTAGATATGTTTGATAAGGCTATTGTTCCTATTCTAACATATGGGTGTGAAATATGGGGATTCGAAAATTTAGATATTCTTGAGAGAGTTCGTTTGCGTTTTTGCAAGCATATATTACGTCTAAAAAATTCAACCCCAAATTTTATGGTTAATGGGGAGCTGGGAAGATACCCTATTTCAGTTACCGTCAAGTCATGTATGATTAATTTCTGGTGTCGCTTACAAGAAAGAAAAGAGAGCAAAATGTCATGTTTATTATATAATCTGTTATGTGTAAATCTCAATAACTATGGTCATGACAGTAAATGGTTACCTTATATAAAGAAAAATTTTGATGTTATAACTAAGAAAGAAACATCTTGATTTGTGAAACAAATTTTGATAGTTTTCCTATGTAAATAAATTCAGAGTTATTAATAAATATTTAAATTTTTTAATGCCATAAGTCTACTATTGACCAGGCATGGGGTAATGCAAATTTGTAATTGTAATGCATGGTAATGCATTACATTTTTCCAAGTAATTGCATGTAATGTGTAATGCAGCAATTTTTGCATTACATGTAATTGTAATTTAATGCATTACTTAAGCAAAATGTTGTGTAATTTCATGCATTACATTGCATTACATGGCATTACTTTTTTTCACATACTACATATATATATCAAGATATTGTATAATTATGTCTGAAATATTTCACACATATATATTTGAAAATAAAAATCAAGTGGCATAAATATTAAAATGACCAAATTACAATTCTTAATGAATAACACAATACTGTATATCAGATTGAGTTCTTTTTTTTTATTTCATTTTATTTCATATTTTTCCTGCATAAAAGATTGATATTTGAAAAGTTCTTTTTTTATTTCATTTTATTTCATACTTTTCCTGCATAAAAGATTGATATTTGAAAAGCATTACTGTAAAAGTGTTCCATTGTTGTCAAAAGATCAATGAATACCTTGTCATGGTTAAATAACAGATAATTAAACATAGTCATAAAACATTAATTAGTTTGTTTTACAATTAATCTTTTCACCATTCTGACACTTGGTCATAAATTAAGCTCTATGTTTATTATATAAATAGAAAGAAATTCTCAGTAAATATTTTGATTGAAATTAAAAAGCTAATGTATATTTATAAAACTACGTTAACATTAAGTTAAAATAAGTATTAAACTTCATCTCTAATTTCTTTTTAGAGAAAACACTTATAACGAATAGACTGTTTACATGTATACATTTTTGTACTTTGATTCAATACATGGAACAGTTACTGCATATGCAAGAATCTTTTGTGACTTCATGTTGTTTTTCAAAATGTTTGATTTTCTTTTCACTTCAAGTTGATAATTAAAATTACAAATGTAATGCGTAATATAACAAAATATATACAATGCGCGTACATGGATAAGTGTTGTCGTATTGTTATTTTATAGGTCATTTTGCCAACAATTTATTTAAGTTTCTACATTTTGTTCATAGTCCTCAATTGATACGGAAAGCCTCATTTTCGTCGATTTGGACAATCAGAGCCATATCACATTACTTAGCGTCTGTCGTAGTCTGTCATTAACATTTTTCAATTTCAATTTTCCTTTAACACTATTGGACACATTTTCACTAAAGTTGATACGATACATGTTAAAAGACAGAATAGACACTAATTGGGCAAGATAGGGCCATGAGTATTTATTGGGAATTATATATGTCGGTCCAGTAACCAAAATTGCTGACATGACGTAAGCATAGAACGTAACGGTAAACTGCCAGTTATTTTCTATTAACTAGAATACTATTATAGAAATTTATAATAATATAAAAGAAATCTGACAAGGGCAGAACATTCTCTGAATGTCGGAACTACCAACATTCTATTGTTATCTTTATAGACATTTATGTATCAACATAACAATAAGAAGATGTAGTATGATTGCCAATGAGACAACTTTCCACCAGCATTGACCATGACCAAATGACGTAGATGTAAGCACTAATAGGTAACTGTACTCATCAACATTGAGCAAAATACATCCCGTATAGATAGCTTTAAAAGGCCTCGACAAAAAGAAAAAAAAAAGAAAAAGCGAAACAATTCAACCAAAAATATCAACGGTCTGCGGCTCTTTTCACAAAAAATCTTAAGAGTAAAAATACTCGTAAGTCATACACATTTCAGTTTAACTTACGATCAATTTTAATCGTAAGATTTTTTGTGAAAAGAGTCGCAGATGTCTGTACAAACCAAAAACGAAAAACAAATATGTTAGATAGCAACCAACGACAACCACTTAATTACAGGCTCCTGACTTGGGGCAGGTACATACAGAATGTGGCGGAGTAAAACATGTTTGCGAACGCGCAACCTTCCCCTATACCTGGGACAGTTGTGTTACAGCACAACATGAGAACAAACTATAAAAAACCAGTCGGGAAAGGGTTGACTCATCAGATCGACACGTCAATACGAACAAAAACAAGCTATGAAAAATAGTACCGACCTAAGAGTACTCGTTGATACTTTGTAGAAAATTTAGTTGACGTAAAAACAACTATTATATCTCTAATACCTATAATGCACTGGATATGTAATGAAAATATATGTTCTTTGATTGGTTGATTGATTGATTGACCGTCTTGTGGCAAATATTACGTGTATATTAAGGACGAGAACTTATTAACAGTTGATAAAAAGAAAGGTATAGGTTCTGCAAAGTAGGTCGACCGATATGAAGAGTTGGAAATTTGGACTGCCACTAGAAATTGTGTATGACAACAGACATTTCGCTTTGCAATAGGCCAACAACGGACCTCTCAAAGAGTTGTTGCAAATGCTCTTTCAAGCGCAGAGACCATGAAACCTTCCTTACATGAGTCATCGGATATAACGTCCCCATTCCGACTGGACGTGGTTGCGTATATTTACATCCTGCACAGCCAATAGGGCGCCCCACTTTAGCAAGAGTATTATTGCCGGACGGCAGAAGTCTCGGTGAAAGCGTATTTCTATACCCCATTCAAAGCTAGGGGTTATTTGTACTTTGAAGTCTAGCATATAAACTAACTGAAAATTAATAAATGCATAAGAATGGCAATAGATCCTAGTTTAATATGTAGTACGATATTGTCTTATTTCTCTTATATTATCATGATTATTGAAATCATGTTTTGTAGGTTACGATTTTATTTAAAGTGTAACGATTTTATGTAAATTTTAAATTATTTCTAATTTTATGATCGGATATCAACCAAGATAAGAAAATCTTCACCATCAACAGGCACTTGTCTCTGAATTTTTTTTTAACATGTAATTTCATCCCCCTACTTAATATTTCATGCATAAAATATAAAGAAATAAATTTGGAAAGTGTATGAAAAAAAAAATTGCAAGTTATACACTGTCCAAACTAGGGACTATATTTGTAGACAACGAAAATCAAAGGACGATAACTGTGTCCTCGGACCTAATAGGATAGAAAGACTTGACCAATTCTAATAAAACTTTGCATGACCTAAGCTTAATGAATTATAAGATAGTTGGCCAAGTTTCATGGCCATATGTAACAAAAATTGTTGAGCAGCAACACCAAATAAATTAATTGTTCTTCAGCTTTTTCGTTGAGCATTATTATTTTTCGATGAATCTAATGGGTGGAAAAAATGTTGGTGTCTGACATTTAAATATACAATAGAAGCAGTATTGTTATAACAAGGTATCCTTGATTTTCATTTACTATACAAGCTAGTTTAAATGAATCAGAGTTACTATATACATATAAGGAATTGCATATTCTTCAAAAGAGCAATTGGGGACCCTGGGGAGAACATTGACATGCTTGTATTTATTTGTGACATTTAAAGATTTTGTAAGTGCAACTCACTGAGCTAATATATCATGATATACATTGTTTAAAATTGTATCTAATGCCAGTTGTTACTGTCAAAAGTTCCAGTTTCTACACTATCAAATTAGGTCATTATCAATCACCTTTACAAAGTTGATCAAAAGGTAACAGATATTTCCCATGGTTAGAGCAAATTTTACCTTGTGCAGTTTATGAAAAAGTTGTAATTTTGTCTCTTTAGAATTATATAAAGGTGAATTCTTAACAAGCATCTTCTGTATTAGTATTACTTTATCATCAAAATATATAAACTTGAGAACTTTAAAAAATTTTATTGAGAACACTAGTTGTTTTGCCTTATGAGGAAACTGGATTTTGTTAAAAACTTTTTGCAACTATTTAGTGTTAATAATGTGCACATCTTTGTATTAATTAATGCTCATGACTTTAAAGATAATGATAGAACAATTTTTAGAAACCTTATGTAAAGTTTTATGAAAGAATTGACCATGTTAACCTATTAAGAAACTCCCTTAAATGATTTGGAGACAAACAGCTCTTATACTATTTTATTTGTATGCCTTTTGCAGATACATAGTATGCACACATACTTTATTTCAAACAGATTTTTTAATTTGGTTAAGAATGTATCCTTATCCAGTTTTAGATAAATTTTCACAATTTCTTCAATATTAACAATATTAAAGTTAAAAAGCTGTGATTTTATTAATTTTGGAAAAGATTGAAGGACTGTTAAAAAATTGCCTTGTTGTGAAATAAATTCAGGAAAAATATTTTCCTTTGAAAATATGAGGTTTTCAATTGTAGGGGATAAATGAAAACAAAAAAATCAGAAACTGAAATTGTCTAGACAAAAATATATGCAGCTATTAAGGGGATCCATGCTTCAAGTAGAGCCTCTTTTGTAAATATGTTTGATGGCACACTACTTCAACACATTATATTTTACATTTCGGACAAAGCCACTTTCCCCTTGGTTTCCTTACAATGTTAACGCATTGATAATGTCCCAAGGGTCCAAAATAAAAGTTAGTCTGATTTTAACAAAAATTGAATTTGAGGGTTTCTTTGTTATGCCAAACCTATGCTGTGTCAAATATTTAATCACAATCCAAATTAAGAGCTGTATCAAGCTTGAATGTAGTGTCCATACTTGCCCCAACTGTTCATGGTTCAATTTCAGTTTCAAATTTTTCATTTAAATTTTTTCGAACTAATATTCAGAATCATTTCTCACAATTTTTACACTTTTTGCACACACGTAAAGATCAATTTTATGGTTTGTTACCCGAAAATAGGGATTAAAACAGTTTTCTGTAATTGTTTGCATCAAGATGCTGGTTTTATTAATAATTTCATTATCAAATAAATAAGCTGAATAATCACTGTATGGTTTTAGTGAGAGAAAAAATGTGGAATTATTGATGGTTACATAGTAAAGAACTGTGATGTTGATATGGATTGTTTAAATATTGTATAGAATTTTTAATAATCAACATCAGAAAATTGTGCGTGTGTTTATTTAAGGATGTTTGCTACTCTTGTTTCTGAATTTTTACCAGATATTCAGAATCCTCTGGTTTTATCCACATAGTGCCATTAAAAATTTTTCCCCACTAACCCCTACTTTTCTCTATATAATATGATTACATATAGTTTAAAATGTCCTCTTTGAAAATCTTATAAAATCCTTGTTATTTTTTCATCGTTTTTGAAAGAAAACAGGTGCTAATGTTGAATGCATGAAAAATCTAGAGAGAATTATTTCCCGCCAAATTTTCAATAGCTTATATCTCGAAAATAAGCACACTGACCATTCATTTTTTCTGCTTTTTTAGTTAATTTTTTTATATTCTATCAACTTATAACAGTTTTAAAAAAGCTTGTTATTTTGAAACAGAGTAGCAAACATCCTTAATTAATGAAGACTAACAAAGTCCGTGTCCCACCCCAACCAATCAGTGACCCTTACCATGTGATACATAGTCTTTCCACAACAGTATTGGTTCCTTAGTGTAGGTTAAACATACACAAAGAAGAAGTCCAACTAATATGATGTAAATTTAACTTTTTTTTAAAAACCTTTGTTCCATTTACATTCCTCACTAGTAACTGATCTTTGTGTCACACCATATCTAAAAAGAACTGCAGCAATGTGACTGCACATTTCTCCTAATCTGAATTAAATGTAATAAAGCATTTTATATATATATATATATATATATATATATTATCTAGTATTTGCCACAGTATTCGATATAAAGCAATCGCCAGACAACATATCTTGTACAATATAAGAATATTAAGGAGATGTGGTATGATTGCCAATGAGACAACTATCCACCAGAGTTCAAATGACGTGTATATTTTTCCTTTATTTTGCTTTTGTTTGGTTTCTATGCTACTTGTTTAGAAGACCATTATGATTGCCAGTCATGATGACTTGTTAGTATTATCCAGAATTAAATAAAAATGCATTTTTCATGTGAAATCTCCAATTTGGTTTAGGTCAAATAAAACTTTAAAAAAGTGTGTTTTCTGCCTCTAGACCTACCCTTATTTTTCAAGCATATTCCTAACATATTTTATTGATATGAATAAAAGGAGATATGGGAAATAGATCAATAAGACAGCAACCCAAAGAACAAAAATAACCAAAAGGCATCTAGAGGGCAACATACATTTTTTAACACAGGAAAGGTATCTATACTTTATGCATAGATATAAATTGTTCAAGTCTGAAAAAGTTGTTTCAACAACATTAAGGTCTGGTTCATTCAATATTATATATGTATAAATATATCTTGAATTTCATTGTTTCCTTTTTGTCTGACAGAAAGCAGTAAACAAGCATACATTGTATATTGATTTATGTGACTTTGTGTCCTATGGAACATCAGTCCCAATGTTACCAGTGTTTTACCATTCCATGTGAATGAATTTGGTTAGAGATCAAGAAACAAATGATATCATATCTTTGGCACCTTTGAAGGCTGGGTATGATTTAGATTAGAAAGAACATATATTTTGCTCATTGATTTCAAGTAAAGAAATTAAGTTGACTAAAATTTCTGATGCCTGTTACAAATATCTCACTTGAAGTACTTTAATGATGTTTAAAAAAAAACCCATCAAAAATTATTGTATTTGAAGAATATTTCCAAGATCTAGATTTGACTAATTAGCCATTTAAATTGCATTTGTTTTGATATTATTCATAATGGAGTAATGCCCAAGTGGATCATTAAAGATTCAGTTGAATAATTTTTCAAAGTGAATAAAAGAAAATGTATACCCAATTTCATACCCTGCTAGACATATACGATGTGCACAATAAATATCCGCTGTTTCTTTAGCAAGGCAGACCCAAGGTCGGTGTGGTTTGTACCGGATTTTCATAGACTATATCACACTTGCTTTCAAAAAACAGAAAGGACTTCCTCTGACATCATATATCTTTATCTGGTCTATATGACCACTTTCAACATACCTGACAAAATACAATAAAACACACTTCTAAATAATAGTTTAAAAGTAGAAAAGTCCTAAGCAAAAAATAGTTTTGCACAGCTTGAATTTAAACTGAAAAGGTGATTTCTTGAAATGTCCTTTTGATACGCAAAATTCAATATTTTGTTAAAGTCTCACCACTTGTATAACATTAAACATTCCAATATACATATAAAATATTGCGTATAACATAAAACATTGGAATACATATATAAAACATATTGTATATTAAAACTAACAGTAAAATATCATTAGCTTAAATACTAAAACATATCCAAGCGCCATTCTATTAAGAATTATGAGAGACTATTAAATGATTAATTATATACAATATTTTACATAATTTTAAAACTATATATATCTAAGATTTAAAATACATCATCAGCTATATACAAATAAGAAATTTGTTCTTCTACATAAAATATTAAAGCAGGTTTTAGCAACTACCTGACATAGTTCTTCATTTCTGAATAAAAATATAAACTTTTCGTCAATAGACAAGTTATAAAATTGATCATTATGTTTTACTGCTTCACTATACAATATATTTCGAAGGTCTGCATATAAAGGACATAAAGTAAATACATGTTTTTCATCTTCAATTTAATTTTTCACATAAAACAAGTTCTTTCATATACTTGCTTATTCTCATATCGTCCTGTTTCTATTTTAAGTGGCGCAACGCCACATCTAAATTTTGAATAAGCACTTCTAAATTTAATAGACATATTTTGTTTTAAATATAACTCTGTACAATATTGTGATTTATATAGCTTATAAGTACGAAGCTTGTTACCATTACTCTGTGACAAAATTTTCGTTTGCCATTCTGCAATATATTTATTTAATAAAACATTTTCAAGTTGTAGAACAATATTCTTATGCAACACACTATCAATACTAGTATACAAATCAAAATTACAATCTTTAAGTTTTTTCATGACTCTATTACACCAGCTTTTCTTATTATTTACAGCATTTTTATGTGACCATTTGAAAACTTTATAATTTATTCTGTCATTGTTCATGACACTACATCTTTCCCAGTGCCTAAAGACACATGTCCATTGTTTTACACTAGGCGGTCTCCAGTCCATGTCCCCGTTAATAGCATCATTTGGCGTATACTTGCCAACACCCATAAAATTCTGATAACTCTGTTCTGGACAGCGTTTATACAAGAAAAAGAACGAGTGCCCCAAATGGATGCACCGTAGTTTATGACTGACCAGACCAGAGTATCAAATAATGTTGTAAAGGTACTGTGCTGGAAACCACCATGTGCTTTACTTTTAACAATTAATAAACTTAGCGCTCGACTTGCAGACCTTGCTACAGCTTTAGCCATCTCATTATAATCGTCAACAGTAGACCCAGATATTGGTAACAAGATACTATTTGTACTGTATTATTATTTAACAAAAAAGATTTAGATGTTTGTTGAACTGAAGGGTTCCTAAAATGGACAACTTTAGCTTTATCTAAGTTCACATTCATACAATTGGTAACACACCAATTACTTAATACATCTAATAGAGCCTGTAAATTATTTTCATTTTCAGCAATAAATACAATGTCATCAGCATACAAAAGTATACCAACTTTTTCACCATCAATGTCTACACCAATGTCTAGTGCTTTTATTACATCAATTAAACTATTAATAAAAATATTGAACATAACAGGCGATAATACACATCCTTGTTTTAAACCTGAATTAACGCTAAACCAGTCTGTCATATTGCCATTAAGTTTAATACAACATTCTACATGTGAATATATAGCTTTCAATGTACATAAAAATGTGTACTAATTCCTAAATCATCCAATTTAGTAAACAATAATTTTCTACTAACAGTATCATACGCTTTTTTAAAAATCTATGAAAGCTGTGAATGTTGATAACTTTTTCAGTTTTCTAGTTTCAATAATTGAAGTTAATGTACTTAGATGGTCAATGGTACTTCTACCTTTACGAAAGCCATTTTGCTCATCATGAATAATATCTCTTTGTTCTAACCAGGACACTAATCTATCATTCAGTATACTGCAATATAATTTATATCCACAGGGAGCTAAAGTTAGGCCCCTGTATGATAAAGGATCTCGTGGATCTGAAGTTGAAGACGCATAAATAACTTTCTAAATCATATTATAAATATATATATATTTAATTAACTGAATATATGTAAAAATAAACTTTTTACAACTTTGGATGCATATTCCTAAAGGAGGCAAAGGGCAATTTCCTCCATTTGCACACACAAGCAAAAATGTTATGTGTACCCATATATATTTATGTTAAGGGTGCTACCATTTGATTTTTATGGGGAAGGGGGAGATGGGGGGCAAGAGTGAAAAATTTTTCCCTGCATTTTTGTTTAGTTGTAATCTCTGTCCTGCCTTTTTATTTTTCACTCTATTCGGTCCTGCCTTTTTTTTTTATTAGTTTATCCTGACTATTTTTACATAAATTGTCATCCTGCCTTTTTTTTTTTTGCCAAGTTGCTCATCCTGCCTTTTTTTTTAACTCAAAACTCCTGTCCTGCCTTTTTTTTCAAAATGCATCCTGACCACCATAAAAATCAAATGGTAGCTCCCTAAAATAAATTGGACTGAATACTGAATAGGAAGATAATCATATAAATGATGTCAATAATTACCTTATTAAATGCATGTATAAAAATATTTAAATATTATCTTGTAAATAATACATGACATTCAGATTATTTAAAGGTAACAAAAATATTTAAATATTATCTTGTAAATAATACATGACATTCAGATTATTCAAAGGTAACAAACGATGTCAAACACTAAATTTGAAGAAAATTAAAAAAAAATTTAACATGTAAAAAACTGAATAATTTCATGAATTAATAGTATGGGTACAAATAACATAGTTAATGTAAGCCCTGGGTGGGAATCGAACCCACATACCAGGAACAGCAATCCATATATTTTGAAATTCAAGACTGCATCTAACTTGCTTATAAACTTCCAAGAAAACGGCTTGTACATGTACATGCCATGAGAAATACTTAACTTGATGCCATTAATTAAGTCTGCTTGATGAAAACAATCCAAGTTCTAATCTAAATAGGATATAAAAATATACATACCATGTTATGAACACATGATTCCTAAGGATATCCTTCCTCAGATTTGATAAATATTTGTGTGTAAAGAGTTCTGGGTATCCCCAAGGTCATAAACTTAACAATGAAAATGGCAGACATTTCTATGCTAGTTCAAAACAATAATAATATAAAGTTCTAAATAATATGACAAACTGATTAAACACTTGACATTCTGACTCATCTTTTGTTGAAGCAGGTCTGATAATCCCCAATCTTAAATCTATTACATTTAAAGATTAAAAAAGTAAGCTAGGACAAAGTTAAGAGAGAAGGGGGAAGAACATGTGTACATACAAGGAACATTCATTTCCTCTTATTGGGACTATATTTCCTGCACATAGGTATGGTAAAAGTGACATCAACTTGCTTTTCACTGTATCAATAGCATTACTAACAGTAACAAAGTAAGGAGATGTGGAATGATTGCTAACAAATCAGCCATCCACCAAAATGAAAAAAAGATGTGAACAACTACATGTGAAAGTACAGCTGTCAACAATGAGCAAAATTATACTTTTTTTTTAGCTATACAAGGCCAAAGATACTGCTAACAAAATGTGTAAATACAACAATGAAAATGGGAAATTTTAAATCTAAGAAATAAACCAGCTTGAAAACAACCATCTTTTGTGAAGGGGATACTTATTTTATGCTCAAAAATTCATTATCATGTGTAAAATGTGAGAACTTAGATTCTCTAATTTTTGTGCAATTTTCACATTTCTTGAGCGGTTAGAGAAAAATATTTCTCATCATTAGTGAAATATCTGTTCTCAGCGAATGATTGGATGAAATTTAGTTATGACGTTAAATTTTCTTGATTTCTTCTGAATTTCCTATTGTGACGTCCTGAAAAAGGCGACCATGCCTGATGACGTCACATATAAAGAACACAACTTTCTGCAAATCTTTGAAAAGGAAGGATACAAATCATTAGAGAAACAGATTCCACCACTATAACTCGTGTATTACGATATTTCTCCACTCTCAACAGTTAAATTTTAATTATTTAAAAAGCTCGGCAAGCCTCGCGCCTTAAATATTAAAATTTAACTGTCTCGAGTGGAGAAATATCGTAACACACTTGTTGCAGTGATGGAATCTATATATATAACATTTAAGTTTTATTAGATAAAATTAAAGATTATCATTAAAGTAAGTAGTTTTAAATTAAATAAACGGAAGGTGCCAAATAAACTACATTTGTAAGTCTTGATAATGTTTAAAAAGTTCCTCCCTGACCTGTAATACTGGTACATGTACATGTAATTGAAATGAACTGTATGGATTTACATGGATAATAGTTTCATGTATCTGCACATAACTAGGTTATTAAAAGGCCTTCTTTAACCTAAAGGGGACCCAACCCATATAAGGCTATGCGATCCTGGCTGGTAATTTTGTTCATCTGGTTTAGGCAACGTTATGTTAACAAAATGAAAGACTTACTGGACAAACCAAATGACAGGACTTTGAGGAAATAAAATTAACTCTTACCATAAAGTACAGGGTCCCTTAACGTAAAAGGAGACAATACGGTATGGGTTTTTTTCTCAATGTTGAAGGCTGTAAAGACTATATACTCTTGTGGACATTTGTCTCAATGGCAATCATACATCTTTTTTATAATTTGATCTGTGTTACTCAGAGGATATCATATAGAGAAATTCTGGTGTTTGCTGTTAATATACCATCTTTTCCAGACTTGAACGAAACAAAATGCACATCAAAATTATACAGGACGCTTTTCAACTTTCTTGACCGTACAATGCATTTTAATTTACATCTAGGGTTTTGCAATGCCTCTTCCAGGTGCATAAATTTGACTGTACTGAATGTGCATTTTGTTGTGTAAACACTGCCTTTTTGATTGACATCACCTGATGTCATAATGATGAATAGGTTGGGGAATATTCTCTAAAATGGGTACTGGTAATAATACCCAATATTGGGTACAATTTACAGTGATAAGAAATTGAATTTTGTAATTCATCATTATAGCTGTCATTGCTCAAACATTCTTACAAATGGCAACATTTTACCCTTTTAAGATAATAATTCAAACTTGGACATAATATAATGTTAGTTTAATAGTCCCAGATTCAAATGAGAATTGTATACAAAGATAATGGCCTCCCAAAATCTTACTTTTTGAAGCTTTTCATTTTTATCTAGATGGTATTTCAGTTATGCCTTATGGTGTCTTTGGGCAAACTGTTGTCATTTACCTGAGTGTTTGCACTATGGCATAAAATACCATGAAATCCAAAAGTTTATATTTTTATCACTGAATATTGATGCCGGTTTTGGGGTATAATTCCCATAAATGGGAATGACACTTATTTATGAGGATCTTCCCAAACCTGTTAAACTGGAGTGATCATAGCCGAAGTTTCAATAATGTAAAGATAAACTTGACCGAAGTCAAGATCAGGCCAGACACTCGGGTCGTTCAACCATTCTGATTTAGGAACTGTGTAGTGATCGGGGAGGCTCTCGTGTCCTTTGTTGGTGAGTAAATCTTCCTTTTATCTTGTCCTTGCCTCAGCCGGTAATCCGTTTGCATATGCAGACAACTTTTCTTGTATTTCCATTGTTTACTTTTTCACGCCCATGACATCAAAAATAGCAAGAATGGCAGAAAAGGGAATTCCGTAAAATCTCCTTTTATTTTCCAGGGAAATGTTTTTGAATGTTAGTTATCCGGGGGAAACTAGCCAGGGATAGTAAATTAATATGCAATGTTTCCCAGGGAAATGTTTTTGGTTTTTGGTTTCCCGGAAACTAGTCGGGGATAATGGTTTAATATGTATTGTTTCTAAGGGAAATGTTTTTGGTTGTTAGTTTCCAGGGGAAAACTAGTCAAGAATTATTGATTAATATGTACTGTTTCCCAGGAAAATGTTTTTGGGTTGTTAGTTTCCCGGGGAAACTAGGGAGGGATAAACGATTAATATGTATTGTTTCCCAGGGAAATGTATTTTTGGTCGTTAGTTTCCTGGGGAAACTAGTGAGGGATAATAGATTAATATGTACTCTTTTCTAGGGAAATGTTTTTTGGGTTTGTTGTTTTCCCGGGGAAGCTAATCGGGGATAGTAGATTAATATGTACTGTTTCCCAGGGAAATGTTTTATGGGTTGTTAGTTTACCAGGGAAACTAGTCGGGGTTAGTATATTAATATGTAATGTTTCCAAAGGAAATGTGTTTTGTTGTTAGTTTCCCGGGGAACCTAGTCAGGGATAGTAGATTAATATGTATTGCTACCCAAAGAAAATGTTTTTGGATTTTATTTTAGGAAATGTATTCATTGATTAAAATTGAAAAGATATACCAAGGTGAACATGATTAAGTTCTACTAATGAAAATCAAGCAATTGGTTTAATACTTCATTTGAGAGGATTCTTACAAACAGTATTATATGATGGGATGTCCTAGTTAAAGAAGTATGACTTTTTAGTGTTAACATTACTGACAACTATAAACAATAGAGTATCTTGTTTAAAGATTTTTGTGAGAGTCAATTGAAAATTATTCAGGAAAAAATATAGCAGTAAAATTTCAAATCATGATTTTGCACTGCTACTGAAATTCAACTGACTCTATCAGAATACTTCATCATTTCAGAGGTATACGAAAAAATGAATGTTATAACGAACTGGAAAAAAAATAATTGACACTTTTGAAAAATATACACAAATAAACTACTTGTTGAGAAAATAAATAATTTCCAAAGGGAACGTGCTTTGTGTGGGAACAATAGAAATTCGACTTTCTCCTGTATACAATGTTATAAAAATGCATAGATTTCTGAACATGGTTCAATATTACTTACTGAAAGCTTTTAAACATTGAAAGTTTAACTTCAGAGAATTACACGAACAATCAGTTATACAAAAAGGAATTTATCGTATAGAATTATTTTTATGAAAAAGAATAGCCAAAAAGTATACATTTGTAACGAAAATGAATGATTTCCATAGGAAACGGACAAAAAATATTTCCCTGGGAAACTATATATATTCAACTGGTATCCAAAGTTTCCCAGGAAATAAAATGAAAGAAGGTACTATTTACGCGTAAGTATTTCCGATATTTTGCACTAGAAATATTATAGTTTCCCAGGGAAATATTTCTTATATAGTTTCCCTGGGAAATAAATTGACGACAACTTTAGTCAGCTGCCTCTCCTACGCTACGTTGACTAATCTTCCGCTGTTTCGGAGTTTGAAAAAAAAGTAAAATCACAAAAAATACTGAACTCCGAGGAAAATTAAAAAAGGAAAGTCCCTGATGAAATGGCAAAATCAAAAGCTCAAACACATCAAACGAATGGATAACAACTGTCATATTCCTGACTTGATACAGGCATTTTCTTATGTAGAAAATGGTGGATTGAACCTGGTTTTAAAGCTAGCTAAACCTCTCACTTGTATGACAGTCGCATCAAATTATATCAGGGGTTCATTTACAAGCAAAAGGAATTTCACTCTCTAATAAAACAACGAACATGCATCGAAATTAAAGTACGAATTCTTACAAAACGTGTGGCTGTGTATTTAGACACAGACAAAAAGCCAACACTTCAATTTAGTCTTTACCAATATAAATGAAAATATTTTCCAGGTAAAAGTTTTGACTGGGATTAAGAAATATTGAAACTATCGACAAGAACGTAAGAATAGTTAACATTTTAGGGTTATGCGCTCAATCGCTTTTTGTTTTCGGCTTCCAAACTTTTGGTCATGAGCTTCAAAGAAAACTTTTCTTGCCATATATTTTTCTAGGCATTTTAAGTTTTATAAAGCAAAATAATATTTTCCATAGAAATCTAGTAATTTCTCAAAACAACTTTTCCTTGAACTTTTGATGTAACAGTTATTTTTTGTACATGCTTGTAGACAAAATGGTAACAAAAGAAGAATTCAACATAAAGAAAGGTGATGTTATCACCCAAGAAAGTTGTAACACTAGAAAGGACAAAGATGCAATGACTGCTGAACAGAATAGGACATTATTGAAATGATTTTGATTTTTTATATTGATGTAAGTATTTTGCCTTCTTCTTCAGGTCTTTTAGCTAATGAAAACTGCTCTTTCTTCGTATTGGCAGAAAACAACGCACTGAATAGCAAATGGTTCACATCGTAATATGAACGTTTCAATTATATACTTGCTTTGTATATCATTTTATGTGTCAGACCACCAATGCACCCACTCCAATTTAGAACATATGTTAAAGTAGCCCTTTCCTGACAAAAATAGTGTTTTGATGTCATTGTTTACTTAAACTAATCAACAAATTTGCAGAAATGAAACTTTTGGTGAAAGAGAAATATATTTAGACCATATTGGGTCAAAATTTACTTGTCCATGAGTTTGCATTAAAAATAGAGGATTAGTGCGCTTCATATTATACTTATTTAAGATATCCAAAAAAAAAGGGTTATTTTAGTGATAGTTGCCTTCCGAACGGTAGTGTTTCACTACAAGACTTTATACATTGGTTGAAAATTGACACATATAAAGGGGATACATGTTCAATTCAGGATATACCTGATTTCTATGAAGTTAAACACAAGGTAGGGTATTAAGGAGGCTGTGAAAATTAAAAAATATGGTTGAATAGATAGGGAATTTGCATTGGTGGTCTGACACCTTTAACTTATTTAATTTTGTATGCTTTTCTTCTTTCAGCAATTCATATTTTCATCAAACTTATATTGTACTGTCTTTTCTCACTATATTCCATTTGACAGATCATGCCTCAAGTTAGTAGTTCTGACTTTGTATGTCATTTATTTGTTGAGATCAATTCAAATATTAAACTTTCATCTAAACTTTTATTGTTCCTTTTTATCAGTGAACTTGTACTAACAACATACTAAAATAATACGAAAAATATACATTAGTATAATTCGTGGAAAAAAGTCAATCAATTCATAAACCATTCGAAACAAATATTTCAATATTACACCTTAGGCCGAACTGAAAATAAATGTAAAGCCTGTTAGTGATCTCTTGGCAGTGCGCTTGTTTCAAATGTAGTAACTTTTTTTATGTTACATCTTTTGGTGGCCGAACAATGACTAAAGAACCGCTTTTAGCAGATCTGGCCAAATGGGTCCAGTTAGCTATATGGTCTTCACTTGGCGTCGTCATTGTCTGTCGTCGCCGTAAACTTCTTTTTCAAAAGATACACAAATAAGCAAACAGAAACTGATTGCAATAAAAGTAAAAATGAATATAAATAAACGAACTTTTTTAACAGCTGAGCGATTCAGTCTTCTAGGATACTCTTGTTTCCACTTCTCTGGCTAGCTTACATTATCAAAGAGTAACTTCTGTCTCATTCTCTAGGGTATCTATCCTATTTGCAGGGTCATCGTATTAAATATATATATACGTTATTTTTTAAAGTGTCCAGGCTAAAAAAGAGACAAAAGATACCAAAGGGACATACAAACTCATAAGTCAAAAATTAAAATAATAACGCCATGGGGGAAAAAAAAAAAAAAAAGAGACCAAAAGACAAACAACAGTTTACAAAACACAGCATAAAAGACTAAAGACTGAGCAACACGAACCCCACCACAAACCGGGGGGATCTCGGGTGCTCCGAAAGGGTAAGCAGATCCTACGCCACATGTGGCACCCGTCGTGTTGCTTATGTAAGTACACACCTACATAATGGGGGATAAAGGCGGGATTGTGGTAAAGACGATTGGAATATATCCGTCGTCATTTGTGAAACAGATTTCCATAATGGTCAACCAACTCGTGATGGCGTCCGTTGAATTTTCGAAGGGATGATTCAACTTCACCGCTTGGAACTCTTGGTTTAATAGCTTCCTTGTGAGCAGCAAATCTCTATCAAGGAAGTCATGATAGGAAACTCAATCCCCAGAATATCGTATCAACTGGGAGATATATTCTCCATATGCAGGCGCTGCTGGAATGTTGTTACATAGAAATGAAAAGTTCACAATTTAGAAGCTGAAATCATCTCTCTTGTCGTAAATTTTGTTTCCAACCGACCCTCATTGTCAATTTCTCGATGTAAGTCAAGATATAAGGCCGACTTAACTGTATCTGTTGTATCCTTTATTTCAAGTTTCATGGGATAGATGCGTTCAACATAGTCACCCAACTTTGAATTATTTAGTGAGAGGACATAATCTACATAGCGGAAGTGAAGTTAGAATTAAGTTAGAATGGACAAAGAGAAATAAATTACGAAGTTTACGATATTACCATCATGCAATTTACATTTCAGATAAAATGCACTTACCATTTTTAAACTTTAGAGATTTTAAAGTTTTAAAATTATATAATACAAAAAGATGAACCACACGCGATTTGGTTATTCATCTTCATCGATCTTGACAATGATACCAGGGCTTCAAATGTTCGATATATTCCTTCATTTAATTCATTGTCTTCAAGTTAAGTTTTTTTATGTGTTTCATCCTCATAGCTCAATATTTTTGTAGTAAAATAAAAGATGCTTCCTTAATTTGTAAACCTACTACATAAACACGAGGAAGAAAAAAACATGTATTTAAAAACAATTTTCTGATTTTCTTTAACGTTTCAATTAATGATAAGTATAACATAAATGCTTATCGTTTAATCTTTTATAGCTTATAACTATACGGTTTATGTTTTGCTCATTGATAAGGGCCATCCGTTGACCCACTCGTCTAAACTCAACCGATTCCGTTCCTTCGTCCAATAGAAGAGATTGTAGAGGATAGGAGGGTAGCGGATTCACCCGAGGACTGAATCATTTTCCTTTTGTGGACTGCTGTCCTACCACATCAACTCATTCTATATATGTACACAAAACATCTCGAATTGGACGCGGGAATTTATTTTTCAAAATAGCTTACATGTCCTTATACAATACCTTTTGTCGAGGGTTACGAAGATAAATGTTTTCTTCAGGATGTCAATTACGGAAATACAACGACAACACATTGATTGTAGGATTCTGACATAAGGGAATACGATGAAAAATTTAAAATTTGTTTGAAATCGCACTATCTATCCCTTCTTTTGATAGTGAACAAAAACAATCATAGTCAAGTTTAGTTTAACTAATACATAAAAAGGATAATAGGAATAATAAAAAAATAAATCTTCCGATATCCGACTCCTCTTAGAAAAAAGACAAAAAAAAAAAAAAAAACAAAAATAACAAAAAACAACACGTTGTTAAGATAGGCTGGATTTGCACAATATGTAACTTGCACGAGGAAATAACGGACGCACAATTTGGAAAGCAGGATCGAAATGCGCTCGTTACTTAGGTAGAAAGCGGCTGGTTGAAAATTGCCGCTTAAGAAGAAATTTAAAAAAAACATCACTCCTAGTTGGTTACCTGAAGTCACTCTGATCCTAAAATTTAATTAAAATCGGCAGCATTTGAAAGAGGGTAGTAAGTAAGTAAAACTTTTGACAACATCGAAAGGAAAAAACCCGTTTCAAATGAATTAGTTAGTCAAGCATGACTGAAGCCCTTGCTAGTGAAAGATGTAAGATCTTCCCGAATTAAAATGTATATAAATTTAAATGTTAAGTTCTGTTGATGAGATTGCAATATACGGTAGGTCAGGTACACAGCTACTTTTTCACGTGTCTATTTCTATTACTATACATTCACCATACTAAAAATGTACTTAAATAATGTAGTATTGATGCAGCACTTTCTAATTTTGTGCTCTTTTAATACCATAACTTTACAGTACTCGATTTGTGCTTCACTTTTGATGTACCAGTTTCTGTACTATGAAGGTTCAATAAGTATATAGTACTCTTGTTTTATAATTTGATAGGAAATTTTATCAAAAAATGTAAAATTTTAAGAGACTGAACTGGTACAAAATTTGTGTACCAAAAATGTTCTACTATGTGTAACATGTACATATTAAAAGTATAAAACTGTTTCTTTCAAATTGAAGTACAAATTCAGCGCTGTTAAATTATGGTACTGAAATAGTAGAATAATTTCGAGGAACTATAAAAGAACTACATTATTTGGTACGTTTTCGGAACTTCAAATTTATAGTACTACAACATTAGAGTATATTTTAGCAAATTGAAATTGTACAGTTTGTGAAATGAACCCGCAAAAGGATGCGACAAGACATACTTAGCCCCAAAAAAAAAAAAAAAAAGGGAAGTGTGTTATGGCAAAGTTGAAATCTTTTCGTTAAAGGCATTTTTAATTGAAATTTTTGTACCGATTTAGTTGAGTCTAAAACAGAAGACAGTATTGACAAGTATTATTAACTTTATTAAGCTGAAGCTCTTTTGGATAAATACATTCCGCCTTTCAAATAAACTCAGAATTATCAACAGTAAGTAAATCATCAAAGTATAGCTATAATTGTTACAAATGTCCATTCATTTTTTCGGAATTTTCAGTGTTCTATTTCTGAAGTTTTTCCATAAAATAAAATGCATAACCGTAAAGAAAAAATCATCAATAAGAGGAGTGCAGTTAGAACTCTTTAGAATTCAGATAGTTTGACAATATAATCTTGCCTAAACAAACCAAAATATTGCCACTGGCTATAATTGCAACAGGGGAATTTAAGATCTGCTTAATTAAAATACCATTTACATGATTTAATTAGTTTACCAACTTTTTTAGATTATGTTGAACTGCATGATTTATTCTAAGACTCGCAAGAGTTTTTCATAATCACAAAAATACTAGATATCTGTGTTTTATAGAATATATTGCAATTTTGAATAATGAGATTTTTTATGGAAGTAGTAGCACTTGTTAAAAGTACGAATGTCTTAGAAGTAGTTCATTTGATAGAAGCTGATATAAAGCGGAATTCATAAAGAGTAATATGTAGCTTAGATAACAAATGCAAATTCGGGACACAATGATAATGACTTAACGCTTAAAGTGTTAGGTTTCGGTTAATTAGTTTTCTATTAGGTATGTGTTATAAAAAGGTCTTGACAAAAGCTAAAAAAAAAAAATAGAATTTCACCCTGTAAGATGTCGATGTAATACTTACCTCAAATATACACAACTAGAACAAACACATTTATGAATACTACGTTGAAGTATTTGCTGTCAAATCGATTACAGTGGGAACCAAAATGCAAAATAAGTTTAATGATAATCTACATTGAGGGAATACGAAAAAAAGTATGTACAATGAAATAAGGGTGATGAAAAGCAAAGCCGATATACAATAAAGTGAGTACTATTCTTTCCGAACTAGTTAGATGCACCCACACAAAAAGCAAAACATTGGCATTTAAACAATCAATCGAAATTATTTTGAAACTGTCATGTTATTCTTCTCTTCAGCTCTACTTCCATCTTTGTCTTTCTTTCTCTTGCAGCTTTCTTGACTTATAACATCGTCTCTCATTATGTTGAACTCCTCTTTGTTACCATGTTGTCTACAAGTATGTATAAAAAGTAACATTGAATATATATGATTATCATATTGTATTACATATTGTAAATGAAACTATTATAAATTGTAATAAGCAAAAATGTTTGATGATAGCTGGCAAGATATCTTAAATTGTATACATAAAGTCGTTATTTTATATCTAGGATTGCAATGAAAAAGTTTATAATAGTTTAGGAGCAGCGCCATCAAAAGACTGGAGTCTATAAATTTGAAGCAACAGCAAAAAGAGAGGCAGAAGATACAAAAGGGATATTCAAACTCATAAGTCGATGACGAACTGACAACGCTATTGCAAAAAAAAAAGAAAAAAACACAACGATAAACGATCAATAGAAAAACAACAGTATACAAAACATAACATAGCTAAAGACTGAGCAACATGACCCCCAAAAAAAAAAAAACAAAACAAAACAAAAAACAAAAATACCGGGGTGATCTCAGGTGCTTCATGTTGTATAATGATAAGATGTGTTATGATTACCTATAAGACAACTATCCACTAAAGACCAAATGACGTGGACGTAAGCATTTAGATGTAACCGTGCGGCCTTCGAAAATGACAAAAACCCATAACATGACAAAATGTAAAAACAATTCAGAAAACTGTAAACCTGTTATATGTACAATACAAAAATCGAAACAAAAGATATGATAGACATCAACAACGGCAACAATTGAACGACAGGCTCATGACTTGGGACAGACAAATACACAATGTTGCAGGGTTGAACATTTTGTGAGTGCTCAACGCTCCAATAACCCGAGAAAGTTTGAATAGATTAAGATTATTTGGTCTTTAGTTAAATGACAAAAATTTAGATGTTCAAAAAATGGTAGAATAAAAGAATTTGAAAGAAATCATATATGCTCTGAACACCTTCTATTATTTTAACAAAACGCATTTGACTAGCAGGTCGAACAACGGATGTTCTTAAACCCTGCTGCCTGCCATTGGCGATTGCCAAATAAACGGATCACCAGATGTAACAAAATTGATCTTAACTATTAATTTAATACCAAACAGAAATCCGTTGTTCGACCTGCTAGTCAAATGCGTTTTGGTAAAATATACTTTTTCACTTTTTTGGTCTTTTGGAAAATGTTGTTTGTGCTGTATTTTGACCCCTCTACCAAGAAATTTGTTTTGCATGCATACGTATAAAAATTGCGGTTTTTATCCAACGCAATCATAAGTTTGAACGTTGTTTTCAATTTAGACTTGTTCATATTTTTTTCGTTTAGGCTTGTATTATATTTGCCTTCGGGTTTATATGATCCGTTCATCCTATTTCGACTCTTCAAAATTCAAGAGTCTATCCTAAATTGAGGTAAATTATATGGCCTTCCAAATACCGTTTCGATTCCTAACATCACTGAAGAGACATTAATTGTCGAAATCCGGATATGGTGTACTACTTTTTGCACCTTTTGTTTGCGGTATACCATCTTTTCCGCAAGTTTATTGTTTTCTGTTTGGTATTAAATTAATAGTTAAGATCCATTTTGTTACATCTGGTGATTCGTTTATTTGGCAATCGCCAATGGCAGTCAGCAGGGTTTAAGAAAATCCGTTGTTCGACCTGCTAGTCAAATGCGTTTTGTTAAAATATACTTTTTCACTTTTTTGGTCTTTTGGAAAATGTTGTTTGTGCTGTATTTAGACCCCTGTACCAAGAAATTTGTTTTGCATGCACACGTATAAAAATTGCGGTTTTTATCCAACGCAATCATAGGTTTGAACGTTGTTTTCAATTTAGACTTGTATATATATATATCATATCTAAAAAACAGCTCAAATGGTCTTAATCTTTATCTTGGACTAGCAAAATATGTCAATTATTGAGCATCAAACAAAAGAACCCTGCCCAAGTTTTAACTCAATATTCCACATTTGGTAATGTTGTTGACTACACATGATTGATGCGCCACTCTATTATGTTCTTGTTTGTCTAGACATCATTTATTATAATAAGCGGACGCTAAGACTGTACAAGAAAATAATGAAGGATAGAATTTTGATTTTTGAATTTGGCTTTTTGCACATCTTCATAAAGAAAAGAAAATGTTAAATTCTTTAACATACCTTCGTCGATGTCCAATTCCGCAAACAAGTTGTGAAGAATTTCAGGTGTGTTGACGCCATCATCGAAATAGACAAATATCTTCTCCAGATCACTTTTCGTTATATAACCTTTTCCATTCGAATCATACGGGTTAAATACACATGGATTGAGCGGAGTCTTGTGTTGATTGTTTCCATCATACTCCATCTCTACATGGAACTTCCGTTCTTTGGATTTTACCTCCGAACTTCGTTTGAATCTTACTGAATATTCAATACGAACTCCCCAGTCATCTCTGTTGTTTTGACGTTGATAATATGCTCTGCCACTAACGGAATGGTGTACATTTCTATTGCTATTACACTCTTCGCTGACGCCAAATAACAAAACCAGATATACAACGATAGTACCAACCACGTTCATCATCTAAGGTAACATAATTTATAGAAATGTAAATACCAATAATAATAAATTTTAATCAGTATACGAAACAAATGAGTATGCAAAATGAAATTGCTCTGAATAAAAATGCAAGCAAATGATATGATCAATTTATGATATATAAAGGATAAGTGATATACACCATCGTTGCATGTATAAGAATTTTACCCGAACTACAGTCAATTTGCAAAACATAAAAATATCATTGAATCGGAAAATGGAGAGAAAAAATGTCATAACGAAATTCCCTGGAAATTCATAAAAACTGACAAAAAAGTAACAACAATTATTAAGAATAAAAATGTTTGTGATACATTTAAAGAAGAAAGGGATAACATAAGACGTGGGTATATGCTAGGAAGACAACAACCTAACATAACAATACAACACGAGAATGCAAATAGAGGTCAAAATAAGACCATCAACATTAGACAAGACTTGTGGCTACTATATATCCTGCTCTAAATTGACCTTAGGTAAGTTTAGAATAATAAAGATTATTAAAGATCTGATAACAACACTAAATGAAATAAAACACACAATCACCAATATTTAAGCTAAACAATTTTTTTGAAGAACTTTCTGACATTGGACAGACACGTTTATGTGTGGCGAGTGTAATTTTACTATAAATTATTTTTGGAGTAATCAACTCTACCTCTTTTTTTCCGATCAGTTGTGCAGAGAAGAACATTGGGTGAAAAAATCAGATTGGAAACTCTATGAACTGTCATTATTGCAAAAATAGGTAACAATAAAACAATGCTAAATAAATTCAGCATAGATACAAGGATTAAAATTTCGTACGCCAGACGCGCGTTGTCAGCAAAAGACTCGTCAGTGACGTTAAATTAAAACCATTAAAAGAAATCTTATTGTTGAAATAATATCCTTCAAACTCGTATATTGGCCGTTGTAGCTTCTTATGAAAAAATAAAACTGAAATAATATAACAATTCATGCAACTGTAGCTGGGAAGCGTATAATTCTCAAATATTAACAAAACTTCAGCCGAACATTTTAGAGTTACAAATTCTTGTATCGCAAAATTTGGAATAACCCTAACCCTTTCATAATTTCGACGTAATATTATATATTCTCTTATGGAAAAAGTTTATAAAAAAATGTGTTGTTAATCTAAATTTCAGCGGCAAACATATCTTAGAATAATTTAACAAAGATATGAATTCAGTAAATTAGTATTTTGTTTCTCTTTTTTTCTTCCTAGACCTAAAATATGGAAACAAACAAATACTTACTTTTTCAATTTTCCTTAGAATTACAACAGTTTATAGTTCCAGTCTGTCGACATTACTTTTCTTTTATAGCAGATTGTACTTCCTGAATTAGTAGACAGTTTGCACAAGGAAGATGCATTTCTAAAGTACTTATCGATTATGCAACTTATATTGAGGAAACAATTATTATGCAGCTCTTAACATCAGAAAAAAAAACTGCACATTTGTCACTAGGGGATTTATTTGAAATTTTCTTCCCGATTAGGATGCGTTTTGAATCAATCATACTATGATATAAAAAGTCAACATAGATACACGGATTTAAATTTTGTACGCCATATAGTGCGGTTACCAAGGACAGAATTTTTTGGATTTAATCTCCCCACCGAACACACAGCTAAATCATATATCATTTGAAAGAGGAAACCTTGTACTATAAGAACAAGCCTGTCGTAAGGATCAGATGTGGTCTAATTTAAAAAAACTAAATTTAAAGGTCAACTTCACAATTAAAAAAAAAAAAAAATCAAAGATTTCAATTCTGATTTGTTTTCCTCTTATATTTTCTGTTAAATATCATACTTATACAGATTCGGCTTCATGAATAGTAGATTTTCGTATAAGAACTAAATATTTGTTGATACATAATTTCTCAAAACGACGTTTTTAATTACAAAACTCAAAACATGAAGTTTTCAACCATATAAAGTCAAAATGACCTTGACCTAACAAATAATGTCAAATTCACCTAAAATATCATTTGTCATGAAAGACAAAACTACAAAGTAATTTTTTGCTTCTATTGTATACGATGTATCAGTTCAAAAGCGGTAAGGTTGAATATGACATACTGATTTTGTCATATTTGTTTACAACAGGAATTTGTTTGGTTTTATCCATAAACTGTTTCCAATTGGGTAGTTAAATGAATTAAGTGTCTTTTATGTAGTCATATTTACTTATATTGATTTTATAGGAGCCCTGTCCCTTTCTTTTTGTAGCGTACTACAGATTTTCAATGGTCTGTACTCTATCATTGTCATTTCCATCATTCATTACAAGACTTGTGTTCATGTTAAAACATATTTCACTTAGGCCTACATGGCATGAACAAGTCTGCGCATGACGGATTCTGCTCAAAGCAAACGAACCCTTCTGAGTTTTACAATAAAACATCAGAACAATAATATTGAGTACCAACAGTATAGAGAATAAAGGGATACAACACCAACCACGAACTCCCTACTCCTCTGGAAAAAAAAGGAAATTCACACTTCAGTGATAAACATGAAGTAAATAGTCTAACATTGTACAGATACATCCTGCATGTGTGTGTGTGAGGTGGTTTTGGTAATGGAGGTTTTGGGGTGGAGGGGTTACGTGTGCAAAAATCTCCACCTTTGCCTTGATATATCATATATGATAACAGTAAAACATACAATTGAATGGTAAACTAAATAGTCTCGCTACCAACTTCATGACCACTAACTTGAAACAGAGAAATAAACCAACCTCTTAGTTGAAAAGCATTTTGTTCAGAACGTGCGCATTATTATGAAAAGCAAATTAGGTTGCCAAAAATGTTTATGTTTATAAAGTATAAGAAGCGAATGGAAATAGGCAGTATTTTTGAGAGATCAGAACGTATTCAAAATCAGCAGGCAGTCGAAGAATAAAACATTTTTGACTGAATCATGCCGGTTTTCCTTGCTGAAAGATATCAGAACTTTTCCGTGTTTAAATATATGATTTTTCAATTTTTAAGATCCATTTACGATATTTCAAAAGAATAATGAATGAGAAACGCTGTCTTATATAAAATTTTGTAGGAAACGGTATATTAACAGATAAAAGAGAAGCGAAAGATACCATACTGAAATTGACATTGAAAAAAAAAACCCAAAACGGTCAAAAGACAAACACCATTACCTAAAACACAACATAGAAAAACTAAAGACTAAGCAACACGAAGCCTACACAATTGTCTCTATTCTAAAGTAGCTAACTTGTAATTTTATACTCATTACATTACATTATAATCTGTTTAAAAGACAGGTACAAATTCATATAGAGTAAGTTCTGTATTATCTAATGATGCATAAGTGTTTTTTTTTTTTTTTTTTTTTGGGGGATTATAATATATCATAAAAGACTAAAGAAACTGAAGTATTGATTGCTTATTTTCGTTGCAAGATAAAAGAAAAATCAATTTGGTGGAGGAAAAATCCGTTCGATAACTTGGAAACTTGAATACCTCTTGATCTGGTGTAAAAGTTGACCTTTTTTCATATTCGGTTGATAGACAGATTAACGTGATATCTGTTGAAGAGGTCGCCCTTGAAACACTGAAGCTTAATAGCGGAATTTACTCGAAATGTCCGTCGTTGAGTTTGCATATAAATACAAAGACCTTTTTCTTTTACACAAAAAGGAGAACATAATATAAGTTTAACATATAAGTGCATATTTGTTTATACATAACAACATTACACTCGAAAACATCATTTATAATAACAATTTTATAACAGTAATTTGAAATATTCCTTGAGTGCTAATTAAAATTAATGACCGTAAGAGGAGTGATCTATTTCCTTGTTAAACTTGAAGTTTTATAATTTCAATTTTTATCATCAATAACGTTATAATTTTATATACCTGCTCTTAGAAATTTCTATCAGGAATAACCTTTAGGATGTTAAAAAAGTTTATTACACAATTAGATACAAATGTGTACATCTAGGGACAAGCGAATAAAGTTTGTGTCTATATTTTTACGAAAAAATGCGACATTTTCAAACAAGTTGAAATTTTATAATTTTATATATAAGTTGCCAATAAAAATCTAAACTGACAATTATGAATAATTGTTATTCCAAAAATTACATTCTCTGCAAGAAAATGTGGGCATATAAGTTCAAATAAACATTTTAAAATAGGTTGATGACAAAATCACAGAAATAGTCTATACGGAAAAACGATTTTTTAGGAATTGTGACGATACGAATTTCTTACGACAGGGGAAAAATTAAACTAGACATATGTATGTTTAATATAAGATAAGCCGTGTGTTATTTGGGGAGATTAAACTCAATATTTAGACGACTTTTTTCCTGTTTTACACCGCACTCATACGCGCGTTTCGTCTACAGGAGACTTATCAGTGACGCTTGAATAAAAAAGGTAAAAAGACCAAAAAATGTACGAAGTATGAACATTAACAACACAAAATTCCGAAAGGTATTGTCAAATACAGTAAGGTATCTATTCCTGGTAATATACCACTGTCGAAATCACAACGTTTGTCCATGTTCGTTTGAGTTTCTTTTGTAGTAATACAAAATCTACATGAAATAAAAACTATGTTTTCATAATTATAATCATTTATAATTATAGGCCTGATATAATCACAAAGCTTAGTCAAAAATACTCAAAGAGAGTAACAAAAAAAAAAACAATACTAAATAAACTCAGCATAGATACTACAATTTTACAAAAAAAAAAAACCCCAAAACAACCAGAAGACAAATGACAATAAACAAAACACAAAATAGAAATCTAAAGACTGAACCCCAGGAACCCCAACAAAAACACCCGTGTGATATCAGGTGCCCCGAAGGGTTAGCAGACTCTGATCTGCATGTGGCATACGTCATATTGCTCATTTAAGTAAAAACTCGGTATTAGTTTAGACCGGTGATGCCACAGTCGAGAAAAATTGGACGGGATTGTGGTTACGACAAGTCATCTGTAAAGCAGATATTCCACAATGGTTTATCAACTCGTAATGGAGTCCAAAATTTCGTAAGGAATGACTTCAACTTCAACTGCAAGATATATACTCCATATGCCGTCGCTGCTGGAATGTTGCTACATGGAAATGGAAAATTTACAATTGGGAACTTGCAAATCATCGTTTTTGTTGTAAAGTTTTCTTCTAAGCCGACACTTAATGTTTATTTCTAGATGTAAGTCAATTGTATCTATTGTATTATTTACTTCAAGTTTATTTCAATGCTTTCAACATAGCAACAAAACTTTGAATTATGTAGTGGGAGGACAGCATCTTTATACTTGAACGTGAATATAAAAGAGAAACGCTAGCTTCTTTCTGGTCTTCCTTAGATGTATTTGGAAAAACCTTTTGGAATTTGTGGCACTCAATGCTATTCAACTTCGTACTTTATTTGGCCTTTTAACTTTTTGATTCGAGCGTTACTGCTGAGGCGGCCTTTTAACTTTTTGATTCGAGCGTTACTGCTGAGGCTACTGTAGACGAAACGCGCGTCTGGCGTACAAAATTATAAGCCTGGTATCTTTGATGAGTTTTCCCTCAGAAGCTCCTATATCAATTTTTATTTGCTTCATTTGATTTAGGGAACAAATCGGCAAAAAGAGGAACACTATTGGTTTCCATGAGAATACGTGTGTAAGGAGTAGAAAAGTAATATGATTTCGTTCTATTGCAAGAGGATTTAAAGAGACTTAGATTGTATGTTATCTAACAGATCTTTGGAAATTTTAAATAACCTCATCTGATTCATACCGCCCCTAGAGTAGGAAGTTTCACAATAACTCTGAAGCCCTGACTTACTTGCTGTTACAATTGATGTCGATAGTTTATATATATATCCCAGTGAACTTGAAATTAAGGATACTACTGATACAAGAAGGACTGCTTCATACCTTGATCTTTTCCTCAATATTGACACAGATGGACGACTTCACACTAAAATCTATGACAAACGGGATGATTTCAACTTCCCAATTATCAATTTTCCATTTCTCTGCAGTAACATTCCCCTGCTCCGTCGTATGGTGTGTACATATCTCAATTAATACGTTATGCTCGTGCATGTTCATACTATACTGACTTCATATACAGGAGTGTGCTCCTTACGCAGAAACTGCTCCAACAGAGTTATGAGGAGAAAAGATTAAAAATGACACTCCGTAAATTTTATGGACACCATCACGAATTGGTTAATCTATACGATGTGTCTGTGTCTAAACTAACTATCTGCAATTTGTACCACGTCTTAGATTGTGGTTTAACATCTATGTCGTCTGTCTGCTAAGTACCGAACGTGACCTATTCCCTGAATATGACTGTTATACCGAAAGTGAATTTACATTGCTATACGACGTGTCTCGGTATTTTGTACATCCAACATTCACGTATTTATTTTTGATGTTTTGTTATGGTTTCTGTTGAATAATGTGTTATGTCGTATCGTTTGTTGTCCAAATAATCATAAAATTGACTTTCAATACCATCATTGTCATATTCCCGAATATGACTGTTATACCGAAAGTGAATTTACATTGCTATACGACGTGTCTCGGTGTTTTGTACATCCAACAATAATGGATTTATTTTGATGTTTCTGTTATGGTTTCGGTTGGATAATCTGTTATGTCTTATCGTTTGTAGTCCAAATAATTATGAAATTGCCTTTCCATACCATCATTGGCATGTAAATTGTTTGGACGAATATTGTGAAAATAATTGTATAATGTTCGAGATTGCATGTTAGTTACGTAAGAGCTTCACTGTTTTTGATATCCTATGGTGTTTTTCTTTGATGGAATATGTTCGTTGTTCTGTGGTTTGCATGTTTTGTCGACTATTATATTATTTGTTTGTGCGTTTCTCTGTTATGAATGTTCTTGTGTGTGTTTGTGCTGTATTTCTGTCACGTAGTGTTTTAGCGATATTTTTTAACATTGTCATAAAGCGGGAGGTTTGGCATGGCATAAAACCAGGTTCAACACAACATTTTTTCTTAAAATGTCCTGTACCGAGTCAGGAATATGGCAGTTGTTATCAAATAGTTCGTTTCTATGTGTGTTGGCGTATGTTTTTGTTGCACCTCGGTGTTCCTGTTGTTCATTTGTTTTCCTCTTATAGTTGATGTGTTTCCCTCGGTTTTGGTTTGTAACCCGGATTTGTAATGTTTTCTCTCAATCGATTTATGACTTTTGAATACCGGTATACTACTGTTGCCTTTATTTAGAAAGACTTTGTTTCGTGAAAAACTTGAAGAACCAGGAATGTAACTTTGTAAGGACACTTTTGCATTTAAGGTAGTATCCAATAAAATGAAAGAGGAGCGGGTTCTTTTTTTCAATTACTTTTATAATTTAATCTACCTGGCCGCATTGCCCAAAATAGGATTGATTGATTGGTGTTTAACGCCACTTTCAGCAATATTGTGCTATTTCGTGGCGGTCAGTTTTTATTGGTGAAGGAAGCTGGAATGCCGGGAGAGAACCACCGACCTTCGGTAGGAAAACTGACAATCCTAGTCAATTAAGATTATAGTCGAAGGCACCTGCCACGTGCGGAATTCGAACTCACAACCTCAGTGTTGACATACGAGTGAAACAGTAGTTGGACGACTTAAACCACTCACCACCTACGACCCCTCCCAAATAGAACATAGGGATAACATGGATACAATGTAGATAAAACGTCAGAATATATATCCCAAAACTGCAATGGTTGGGAACTTTTACAAGGAAAATATATAAAAAAAAAGTACTGTTAATCCACAATAATTGTCGGACCATTCTTTATTGGAGTTTTTGACTTTTACTGATCATTTTTATTAATCTTAAACACAAAAAGGATAAAAAAACAAACTGAAAAAGACATACGTGGAAAGAAGCAAAGAAGCTGCGTAGGGTTTATCGCTTGGTTAGAGGTTGACTTTGACGATTCTAAAATACTTTTAATCTTTATTTTTATGTATACAATTCACTATATTTGCTAGGTAAGATATTGATTCAGGTTTCTTTAGCCTCTACCTTTATTTTTTCTTCATTTAAAAAATGGAAATCCAAGAAATAAACAAAACAAGCTAATATAAAATGTGAAAAGGGGCACTATTTAAAACCAGTTATGGCATACTGCATCAAAAAGTTTATAAATAATTCTATTGTTTGTCACTTATTCGTTTACATCTTAGATTTTAACACATTTTCGTAATACTAATATTTGTGATTATACCAGGCCTATAATTATAAATGATAGTAACTACCATAATATAACTTTTAATTTATGTAGACTGGCAAATTACTGCAAAAGAATGTCTAACGAACATATACATTCACATATGTTGTCATTTCGAAAGTGGTTTATCACAGTTTGATTGATTTAAAACACATCCTGATCAGGATGAAAATTTCAAATAAATCCCCTAGTGTCCAAAGTACATTTTTATTTTAACTGAAGTGAAAAGATTCTTCATTGTACTTTCCTGAATATAAGCTGCTTGATTCGATTGGTTATTAAATGCCGTCCTTGTGCAAAAAAGACTACTGGTTCAAGAAGTCATCCATATAAAAAAGAATATCGAAAGACTGAAACGAAACATTAGACTGATGTATTTGTTTCAATATTTTAAGTCTTGGAAGACAAAAGAAAAACAAAATGCTAATGTACTGAATTCATATTTCTGTTATATCATTGTACTATATGTTTGCCGCTGAAATTTAATATAACAACATATTTTTGATATAAACCTTTTCCATTAGGGAATATATAATATTACGAAAAATTATGTAAGAGGTTAGTCTTATTCCAAATTTTGAGATACAAGCATTTGGAAATCAACATGTGAGGTTAAAGTTTTGCTATTTTTTTTTTATAAAATAGACTTTTCATTGTTGCTTGCATTGGTTATGATTATTGTAATACTGTAAAAATTCGGTGGAAATAAAATCTGAAAATAATTTATTGGAAGTGGCCTCAAGAAATGATTAGAAAATAATGCAATCGTTTGCAAATAGTTTAAAAGCATTCCATAGGAACAGGTAAAAGAGTACCAAATGTCAAGGAAATATTCAATCTGATAAAAAACAGATTCTGTGTCCACGCTTTGATTACAAAGATCTGACATCACTGTGTTCTCTTTTCAGCTCTGGCAATTATTAACACCAGTCAATGAAATTTAACCTTCAAATTTGTACTTGGTGTGTATCATAACGACAAAACCAGAGGATTTCGAAAGTTTTTTCAAAGCATAACATGGAACGCAGCCTGGTCAGATCCATGTAAGCAAAGCTTAAACACAGGGTCTGTATTTAAACGAGATTGAAACAGAGAACATCCTTACTCCGCAGCAACTAATAGTTAAAACACTTTAAACGTTATTGCCTAATATCGGCACTGTGCAAAATGGTTATATCGTGAAAACAAATGTAACGTAATATAATGGTATTTTACAATCACTTTTAAAAGAAATAAATGATGAAATTCGCTGAAAGTACGTTTAATAGGTTTACAATTTTGTTCATCTAAAGTGTACAGTGATCAGTTTCAGGTGCAGATTTACTTTTAACAATTTGGATGAAATGTCCTTAATTTGTTTTGGCCAAAAATGGAAAATAAAAAATGTCTCGATACCAAACTATCCCTGCATGCTTTGATTTTAGAATTTGAATTTTATTTTCCAAATAGCTTAGCCTTTAGAATTATATTACAGTTCGGAACTCTGATTCTTTGATAATGATGGATGTTTGAAAACCTTTTGAAATGACCTCGCATACAAATTTCTTTCAAAGGTTTCATTTCGTTAAGGTATAATGTCACATAATACATACATCTTTCAACAAGACTAATGAATTTAAGTATAAGATATTTTCAACTTTCGTTCTGAATAGTTTGAATATTTCGTATTGTTTTCATTCAAGCAAAAACTATAATGTATATACTGTGAAAAATCAAATTTTATTTAAAGTTTGGGTCTTTAATTTTGTACATAGTTAAACGGATTTTCAAGAAAAATTTGTTCAGTTCAGAGAACCGACGACCTTGTTTCGGAAGTTGATACTTCGTCAGATTTGTCTCCCAATTATGCGTGTTTATTTTTTCAGTAAAAAACACGGAAGCCATAGTAGAGATGACGCTCTCTTGATAGCTCTTGATAACTCTTAATTTATTCACATTCCATCATTACGATACCTACTTAAAAGTTATATTTTCACAGACATTTGTTTCTTCTACCTAATTAATCGCTTTTAATATATTTTTATGACTTTAAACTACTTGTCGAATTGAATTTTGCACAACCATAGATGACTGTTTAATTAGTGAACCGAATGAAATAAATTTTAGGCGTTTATTTTTTTACCGTCTTCTGCAAGC
This sequence comes from Mytilus coruscus, assembly GCA_017311375.1. Classification (NCBI taxonomy): domain Eukaryota; kingdom Metazoa; phylum Mollusca; class Bivalvia; order Mytilida; family Mytilidae; genus Mytilus; species Mytilus coruscus. Next base: position 34,962,755 of record CM029604.1, on the reverse strand, counting down.
TTGAAAATAAATATCTCAAATTTCAGGAAATTTTATAATTTTCTGAAAAATAAAGGTCATTAAAATTCAATTTACCTAGATCCCTACATGCCTACATATTTGTCAGGTGCGCCAACTTGTCTGTACTCAGAGTAACTTTGCGGTTTGAACACTTTAAAATTTGTCAATACAGTATGATGAACCTTAAAGGACAAAGCATTAACCAATCTGTTACCTAGTTAGCAGTGAAAAACGTCAAAATCGAACGTTTTATGTTTTCCAAATCGACGATGTTATACGCTTATGTCGATGTTTTTGTGGTATTTTTCACATATATCATTGTATATTACTACTTTAAATGATGTTTAACGTAAAAACGAAGTCTGTTACCCAATTTTTTTTAACATCATTAAAACAGAAATTCAATCAACAACGTATCATTTTAAAGAAAAATCTATTGATTTGTTCCTGGATATTCGACGATTTTAAGAAAACTTAGGAAGTTTTTAGCCGATTTTATGTGTTTTGAAAGAATTCATTCAGTAATATTTAAAAATTGACAGTAATAAATGCCTTATTTATTATATTTTTAGTTAATGTACAACGAGCAAAAGTTGTATACAAACTGTACATTAACCGTAAAGCAAAGAATGCGTAACTGATAGCGTTGTTTTTCTTTCGGTTTTTGCATACATTTAGAACTCGATTAACTGCATCTATGTATGAAAAATGAAGAATATAATCAACTAAAAAATTTTGAAATAAAAGGTGTCAATCAATAGAACACAAATGAATAAAGACAACAGTAGTATACCGCTGTGCAATAGTCATAAATCGATTAAGCGAAAACAAATCCGGGTTACAAAATAAAATCGAGGGAAACACATCAACTATAACAGGAAAACAACGGAACAATAGAAACACTGAACTGCAACAAAAAAACAAACGCCAACATACATAGAAACAGGCTATTTGATAACAACTGCCATATTCCTGACTTGGTAGAGGACATTTTAGAAAAAATGGTGGGCTGAACCTGGTTTTATAGCTAGCCAAACCTCCCGCTTGTATGGCAATGTTAAAAATACCGCTAAAATGACACCATTACGTGACAGGAATACAGTACAAATAAACGCAAGAACACCCAGAACAGAGAAATACATAAATAAATAATATAATAATACTTTACAAAATGTAAACCACAGAAAGTGTAATTAAAAGGATTTATTTTCACTTTCAAATTACGATCTCTCGATATGTCGTTCATAAAAATCTAAATAAAATGAGATGCAATTTCTCTGAATATTATCGAAAACTAAACCTATCGACGTCTTCGGTTTTGCTGTCTGAATTAAAAGGAAAGCTTATAATGAGTATAAATTGAACATTGGTACCAAAATCGGAATCCAATGCAATGCTCAGTCTCATATTCATACTTTAGATATCACCGCTAAGAGTTATATGCATACGTCAAATGTCGAATGGCAATTCAAGGGAAAAGGATACTTGTTTATTTCATTTTGTTGCCTGTATCATTGCCATACAATGTTAATTTATGAGAATTGTATGCTTCCCAGCTACAGTTACATCAGTTGTAATATTATGATTATTTCAGTAACAATTAACTATAAATGTTCATAAGGGTCTACAACAGGCGATATAATAGTTTAGAAGGTATTATTTCTACAGTTAAAATTTTTGGAAAACGGTTTTAATTTGTTATTCATGTATTTGTACCTGTTTTTGTAATTTGCTATAGCGACAGTTCATAGAGTTTCCCATCAGAATTTATCACCCACAGTCTTTGAACAACTGATAAAAAAAGAGGAAGGGTTGATAACTCGAGTTAATAACATTTAGTTAAATTATAATCGCCACACATAAACTTGCCTGTCCAAAGTCAGAAAGCTCTTCAACAACTTGCTTTGCTTGAAATACTAGCGATTTTTTGCTTTATTTTATTTAGTATTGTTGTCAGATCTTTAATAATCTTTATTCTTCTGAACTTACCTAAGATTCATTGCAATTTAGAGTATATAGTAGCCACAAGTCTTGTCTAATATTGAGGCCGTGTGTGAGCTCTATGTGGCTTCTCTTGTTGTATTGTTGGGTTGTTGTCTCCCTGACATATACCTGTGCCGGACCATATGCGTATTAGGAACATACGCGTATGGTTATGACCATAGGAGTATATATTCATACGGTTCGACCATAAGCGTATGGTCCGGATACGTTGAAAGTTCGTATTACTGTAAGTTGCATAAGGTATGAACCTACAAAGTTTACAAAAATTGAGAGTTTCTAAAAATGAAATTTGACATATTTAAAAAGTTTAATCAAATGCTCCATTGTTACATGATTAATGAAATAAAGTGAATTTTACTGATTATTTACATGTTCATTATTGATTTTTTCCTGACGAAACAGAATATGTTGTCTTCGACTTTGAAAAAAAAAATAACTTCAAGAATAGCTAAATGAACCGTTAAGAAAGTAGTCTACTGTTTTACTTACAGGAACTTGGGGCATTGAACCCTGTTTTTTTTTTTTTCTCTCCTTATTTGGGTGTATACGTTTTTTTTAGTGAACCAAAATTTCTTAGAAATTAAGAAATTTTTAGTTATCGAATGTTCATAAGATTTTACAGCAAAATTATTTTAAACGTGCTGTCTATTTATTCTTATGTAGAGAATAAAATTAGAGGGGCAGCAGGTATAAATTAGTGTAAGTGTATAGTCGTATGTATAGGACCAAGAACACTTAAACTAAGTGAAAATAAGTAGAAATTAGTAGACATTGAAAAAAAAAAAAGAAAGAAAAACCCTAATCTATAAACACCATGGAAAAAGAAAAAAGGACCATGCCCCAAAACGCCTGTGGTTTCATTAAATAGATAAAAGAAAGACAAAATATGATCGAAAGGACAAAAGGCAAGATAAAATATACACTAAATTTAAGACAATTTGTCAAAGAAAAAGGATTTAATTTAGTTATTTGTTCCGCTTTTGTCATTTAAGTTAATTTTTTTTCGAAAAATACCTACAGTATATGGTCTAAATACTCCAAACAAGTATGTAAATATGGTCTGACCATACGGGTATTGTCAGACCATATGAATATACGCAAATTGTCATGACCATACGCGTATGATCCAAATACTCATATGGTCCCGGACATACCCATCTCTTCTTTTATTCCTTTGTTCTTTAGATATATGACAAACTTTCTGATTTGTTAAAATTGTTGTTACACATTGAGCTGATTATCATGTTTTAGTCGTTCCGTTGGTTGATATAGTCGAGCGTTTGGTTTTGTCAGTTTTTATGGACTTTTTTAATATACTTTGGAGTTTGGTAATTTTGTTATGACATTTTTCCCTCCATTTTCAGATGCAATGATGCTTTTACATTTTTTTACAAATTGAGTGTAGTTTGGGGTATAGTTTTATACATGTAACAATGATGTATATCACTTGTCCTAATATAAATTGAAAATATCATTGGCTTGCAGTTTTTTCAGAGCCAATTTATTTTGCATACTCGTCTTGTTCATTTGTTTCGTATACTGATTAAAATTAATTGTTATCTGTATTTAAATGTCTATAAATTATTTTAGATGATGAACGTGGTTGGTACCATTCTTGTATATCTAGTTTTGTTATTTGGCGTCAGCGAAGAATGTAATCCACAAATGCCACCGAATTACCCTACTCTTATTGATGAATATATATTTGAATCTGATAGAGATAAAGGTTGTATTGGTAGAATTGAATTTGACCTCCTTGGAATTATATTAAAACGAAGTATCAAGGTAAAATCAAAAGATTATATAATGCAGTGAAAATACATGCTTATGAACAAAATTGAGTTTTGCTTATAAGTCAATAAGACATAAAACGAAAAAAAAATAAATTACGATTAAAAGTTAGCATATGGTTTCCAAGACTAGACTTGAGTCTATACAATATTGGCAAGACGTAAAAGAGAGACAGAAGACACCAAAGGGACAATTCAGCAGTCAAAGATAAAGACCAGATCACACCAAAAAGGAAAACGACAATAATACAAACAGTAGTCTACAAAACACTACTTATAGATATAAGAAGATGTGGTATGAGTGCCAATGAGACAACTCTCCATCCAAATCAAAATTTATAAAAGTAAACCATTATAGGTCAAAGTACGGTCTTCAACACGGAGCCTTGGCTCACACCGAACAGTAAGCGATAAAGGACCCCAAAATATTACTACTGTAAAACCATTCAAACGGGAAAACCAACGGTCTAATCTATATGAAAAAGGAGAAACGTGAAACACTTATGAACCACATCAACAAACGACAACTACTGAACATCAGATTCCTGACTTAGGACAGGTGCAAACAAATGCAGCGGGTTTAAACGTTTTAATGGTACCAAACCTTCACCCTTTTTTCTGAAACAATAGTGTAACATTACAACATAGAAAGACCAACTATAAAATATCAACTGAAATATACTGATTAAAATCGAGTGTTATAGGAATTAGAATAATTTATCAACAATTTTGTCCTAGACAGGTTGGAGACAATCACCGAAATGGGTTGTAATAACCTATTGGCGGTATTAAAGCACACATTGGATATACATTTTTGTTTTTATTTAGCAAAAGCATTAAAAAGTGCATTTGTTTAGGTCAATAGAAGCAAATTTTGGTTAACGAAAATGAAGAAATTGCTCGACAGATCCCTCTAAAACAGTAACTCTCAAGGGCGATCAAACTAAATAACAACCAGGTATTTAGAAAATTTGCCTTTATGTAATCATTTGCACTTTGTTATATTTTCCCTTTAATCCAAAAATCGTTCTTTGCACAGTAAATTTATATCCCATTTGGCGTATTATATCCCAAACGTGATATTATAACGCAGCTGATAGATAATGAATGTGGACAGTACAATTGCTGTATATCTAATTTTTCTATTGAAACTTACTCAATCCATTTGGATTCTTCCCTGACGTAAATCATGACCCGAAGCCTTCATATACATTTCGGAAAATGGTTGCCCGGTGTATTACCCCTCAGTACCATGAATCATTTGTAAATCATATTTTCTCGTACAGTTTACAAGAGAGGATATTCAACTGTGTTTATCAAGCAAAAATACGAAATTACTTCTGAGCATTTATCAATAAATTCGCAAGCAAACAACCCGGAGAAAAGGGATGTGTAATTGATTTAAAATTATCTAACATCATCGGGTATAACAAGGGACAAACACGATATAAAAATATAAATTTGTTCAGTTTTACTAGGAAATTTCTTGTAGAAAAATCAAACTGCTCTTTACAATTTGCCAGAAATGCAAAATAATTGCAACATTTTCTACACATTTAGGACCGACGGAAGTTTCATGTAGAGATAGACTATGATGGAAACAACCAACACAAGACTCCGCTCAATCCATGTGTATTTAATCCGTATGACTTGAATGGAAATGATTATATAACGAAAAGTGATCTGGAGAAGATATTTGTTTATTTCAATGATGGCACCAACACACCTGAAATTCTTCACAACTTTTTTTACAGAATTGGACATTGACGAAGGTATGTTAAAGAGTTTTCTTTCTTTATGTAATTGTACGAAAAGCCAAATTAAAAATTTAAATTCTATCCTTCATTATTTTGTTGTACAGTCTTAGCGTTCTCTTATTATAATAAATGATGTCCAGACCAACAAGAACTTAATAGAGTGACGCAATCATATGTTGTCAACAACGTTACCAATTGTGGACTGGGGCAGAGGTCTGTTTGATGCTCAATCGTTTACATAAATTGCTAGTCCAAGTTGAAGATTAAGATCATTTGGGCTATTCTGCATATACCCTTTTGGGTTGTTATGCAGTAAAAACTTTACATTTTTGGCTTTCGAAATGTTTGACCTTGAGCACGGCTGTCATTCGGTATATCGAGGAAAATGATCGTGAAAGAATAAGTAACTATGGTCAAGTATTGAGATTGGATCATGGAAGACATGATATATGATCGTGAAAGACCTGGTATAGGATCGTGACGGAAATCTTATCGAGAGGACACAAGCAAGGTCAATAAAAAATCTAAATTTAAGAGTTTTAATGACAAATTTCGGAAAAATAAAACTGTCTGTCAAAATGGTTCAACATTATGATCAGTATCTGAGAAAACTCAAAGTTCAAAAGTACACCGTTTTTACAAAACTACAAAAGGCAGATTGCTCATCGACATTTCAATGACAAACAAATGTAAACAAACATGATTTTTTTTCATATTTTGAATGCATAAACTACTTTTCTCTCAAAAATATCGTTCCATACTACTGTTTTAAATGGTTCTTAAAATTATTTTGTTTTAGTTTAATCAGAATCTTTGAAAAAATGGGAATATTTGTAAAATTTGATATTTCGGATCGTGAAAGATCGGGTACCGCTTTTTGATGATCGTGAAAAGAATCGTGAAAAATCTATTGCCGCTCATTCGTTATTGTAAAATTTCACGAAAACGATCAAAACATTCTTTAAAGGGATGACAAGATAATTCATATTTGTAATTGGTATAACAAAAGATTGGATTTGCATGACTTATTCAGCTTCACTTTTGTTAATAGGGCTATGATGGTTCAATGCCATTTGAGCTGATTATTTGATAATACCACACCGAGTAGTTGCCCTTTTAATAATATAAGTCCGTCTACCCGTCCTGCATAAGTTTAATGTCGTATGAAAAGTTCAGATTGTCTCATCTGATTTCCATTAATTTGTATGCACAGTCATATCTGTAAAACGAAGATCCTTGTTGATTCAGTTTGTAAAAATTGAAAAAAAAAAAAAAAACGCAGGAAAACAACGGGCATATTCCTGACATGGAACAGGCATTGTCCTTAGAAAATGTTGGTTAAACAAGGTTTTCTAGCTAGCTAAAACGCCCACTTGTATTACAGTTTTTTTTATGTTTCGTAATATTGCCAAATTGGGTGAGCAACCCAAACAGACATAATTGGTTAATGTTGCCATTACTGGGATTCAGCAGCCAAAACTGTGCAAACATACATCAAAGAAAAGTTTTTGTAATAATAATTAGTGATAATGCAGTCAGTATAGTCAAGCTTAATGACATGCAATGTCCTAATAAAATACAAAATAAGTAAAATATAAATACACGGGTACTATACAAAATAAAAACAACACTATAAAAACCTCATGTGCCCGAATCGAATCTCTGGACTCACATAAGGAACGTCAAAAGCCAAAAAACCTGAAAGCTGGATGCACATATATCGAACCACGTCAAGAGCCATACGACCAAATGGACCATACTAGTACAAAGACAAATAAAGTTAAAACTGTAAAGTAGATAAAATTCTACAAGGAGTCAGCAGCACATAGAATCTATAACTCAAGACCATCATGTATTATTTGTGAAGTAGACACTGAATATTAGGTCTTGGTACTTTCCAATAAACGTTTTAAGAAAAAGTACGAGACATTCTTTCACAAAACCCTGGCTCATTAATTTTTGCTCAGACACTGATGACGTTTTACAAATTCTGAGAAGCAGCTGAATATCGTATAAATTGAGAAATGTATAATCCATACGCTGTTGAAGATGGTAAATTGCTGCTAAGGTGAGGAAAATTTATAATTTCAAATTTGAAATCATCTCGTTTGTCATAGATTCAGGTATTGAGATGACCGCTGTAGTCAATTCGGGGTATATATGTCTAAATATGAGGCTTAGGAAGCTGTGGTGTCTGTAATCTCTAGTTCAGGACTATTACTGGGACCCAATCTGAAAGCTTGTATTTTTAATGGAAAAAACATCTTCAATATACCTGTATGTAAAATTAAATGATAAAGGGCCCCAAAATTACTAGTGTAAAACTTTGATCTAACCCTTACCAAAACAAAACAACTACTGAACATCAGATTCCTGACTTAGGACATACACATTCAGATATTTCTTCTTTGATCTAGGGAAGACCATCAGTCCCCCTCTCGCTTCATGCATTCGTGGATGCATTTTCTACATAAGGAATTGCCTGTACCAAGTCAAAAATATGACAGTTGTTTTCCATTCGTTTGATGTGTTTGAACTTTTGATTTTGCCATTTGATAAGGGACTTTCCGTTTTGAATTTTCCTGGGAGTTCGGTATTTTTGTTATTTAACTTTTTGGCATTATAAATATAAAGATATTGACTTTACGACAATTTGCGCTCTTGGAGGTCTTTTTATCTTGGATTTCTAGTTAGCACTGCATCTTAAATGAAAACAGGTCTAGATATGGGTCTATATGTATATATATATTTATATTTCACCAAAAAAAAAGCATTAATTTACGTTCTTAGTAAGTGATTACACGCTTCAACCAATTACAAGTATATCAATTTGTAAAAGAAATGTTGTTTTCTGATCATTTAGCCTGGTCACGCCTTGTCTTTCACGATCAAAATAATGCGTTGCCTGATCTGTCACGATCAATTTTGATTAAAAATCAACATAATTATACTTTTTTCAGAAATAATATGAAAATCTTCAAGTAATAACATACTTTTATTTACTAGACCATCTGACACACTAAAGATTTAGTTTCAAATGTATAAAGATATATTGGAATGCGACCATTATAGATACAAAACATGATTTTTCTTAATGATTCTCATTGGATCGTGTGTCGCCTTTTGTGTTTTCTTGAAAAGTACTTCAGTTTTTCTTTAAAGTAGTGCACAGTAATTTTAAGGAATTTTTGACAGACATAATTGTTTTTTTCTGATTTGTACTACCTTTAGAAAATACAGCAGATTTTTTCACAGATTTTGAAGTAAAATTACAATTAATTGCATTTATGATCCGATACCCGATCTTTCACGATCCAGTCGCAATGCTTGACCACCGTTAATTAGTCTTTCACGATCATTTTTCTCGATACACCGAATGACACCCGTGTTGAGTGTATCTGATGAAGATTACTCCAGAATCACGTCATGTGCGAGAAAAACAGAAATCATACGTTTTAGTCATCATTTAATAGTAAATATAAAAATAAGAAGATGTGGTATGATTGCCAATGAGACAACCTCCACCAGAGACCAATTGACATAGAAGTAGGCATTTTTAATTAGCTTTTTCGATTTGGTTTGATTAAGAAATTAGTAGGTTAAGTGTAGGAACTGAATAGTCGAAATTTATCCTCGAAGTGCAGAGGATAATTGAATTAAAACCATATTATTGAAATTGACTCACTAAAAATAGATATGTAACAGTAGCTTACAATGCTTAAATATCTTTGAAATACGGGGTTAGTAAAGATAATTGTAAAAAAATATTAATGCAAAGATGCCTCGTAGGTATTGATTATTGAAGACGAAATACATTAAACGAAATATATATTTCCAGTTAATAGATATAAATATCAACTGAAATAGCTTAACTCAATCAAAGGACATATTAACACCACTGAACATACACTGAACAAATAAATTTGACCTATGATACAATGTAAATACAAAATAAATAAACTAAGAGAAGAATAATAAAAGTAACATGTTATATCGGTATGAAATGTTAAACAATTTAAGAAAACAATATGCTCGAACAAAATATCAGCCATTTGCAATAACTTTAAACACAGGTAAATGAAAATAATTTTGTTGTTAGGTATACGTGTACAGTTACAATAGAGAAAGGAAATATTTTACAAAATGAATAATTTAGATGTTCATAGTACGAAGTGGAAATTGATATCAGTACCAAACACTTATCAAAGCTGGTATATAGACCAGATATAACCCTGAATAACATTAAATAACAAAAAAGCATTACAATTAGTATCAACAGGTCAAATAAAGAAGAAAGTACGATTTGGGAGTACTGCAGTTACTGACAGCTAGTTAAAAGCCAAAACAATTAAATTTTCGCCAGAGATTGAAATGTCCAAGTCCACTACTGCTGTTTATGTTAGATTTAGTTAAAGTAAGTTCTGTTGGGTAAATTTCGGTAGTTTTATTTAACTAAAAATATCATCTAGATAACGGAAGGTATTGTTGAATGTATCAACCAAATGTAACAATGACGTGTCTTTACTGAGTTTGGTCATAAACTGAGATTCATAGCATAATTGTATCAGAGTGATTATCAGGCGACACTTACCCTGTCAGTGCATCCGTCATCGCTCCTTTTGGATTGATGCGATTCCTCAAGCTTTTGTTTTTCACCTGATGTGTATTTTCTTAATGGAGGTATTTTCTTTGGACATCAATAAACTACTTCTGGAGAAACTGAGATCACCCCTTGTTTTTGGTGGGGTTCGTGTTGCTCAGTATTTAGTTTTCTATGTTATGTTGTGTGTACTGTTGTTTGTCATCTTATCGTTTTTCGTTTTTGTTTGCCATGGCATTGTCAGTTTGTCATCAACGTATGAGTTTGAATATCCTTTTGGTATCTTCTGTCTCTCTTTTGTTGTTGTTTCAAATTTATATACTTCAGTACATTGCCGGGCCTCTCTTAGACCATTATCAACTTTGTCATTGCAATCCTAGATTATAATAAAAACTACTTTAAGTAAACAATTGGCACTCATACCACATCTTCCTATATCTAATTAAAGATGCCTTGCCAGCAATCAAACATTTCTGCTCCTTGCACCTGCTGCCTTATGCAAAATAGGCTGATACCAATTTTACCAAGCCACCAATAGAATGGGACGTTACAACAAGCATTGCAAGCAATTAATATTAAAAATTACAATGACAATTTAAAAGTAATAACAAAAAATCTCCTGGAAAGTGCCAGATCATTGATATACCATACAAAAACATTGCTATATTTGATCTTTAATATACGAAAAATACACGTAACTGCAAAACCTAGAGAAGATATAAATAATATAATGATCCTTATGAATGACAATAAAGTATACTTTTGTTACAATATAAACATATTTTTAATAGAAATGTTGCTTAAAGATGTTGTATGTAAGGATATTGGTATCATTCATAATAGTCTCGTTAAGAATACGTGATACAATATGATAATCATATAGTCAATGCTACTTTTTATTCATACTTGCAAACAACGTGGTAACAAGAGAGGAGTTCAACATAATGAGGGTGGATGTTATAAGTCAAGAGAGCTGCAATATAAGAAAGGACAAAGGTGAAAGTAGAGCTGAAAAAGAAAAAAACATGACAGTGTCAAAATGATTTTGATTGATTGTGTTGATGCGAATATTTTGCTTTTATGTTTTTGAATCTTAAAGCTTCTAACTATTTCGGAAAGAATAGTACTCTCTTTAAATGTATATCGTCTTTGCTTTTCATCACGCTTATTTCATTTTACATTCCTTTATACCTGTATTCCCTCAATACATATGTTCGTTATCATCAAACTTATTTTGCATTTAGTTTTCCCATTATAATCAATTTGACAGAAAATACTTCAACGTAGTATTCATAAATGTGTTTGTTCTAGTTGAGTATATTTGAGGTAAAGTTTTTGTAACAAGTGGAACTACTTCAATAAGAAATCGCATTATTTAAAATTACAATAAATTCTACAAAACACAGATTTCTAGAATTTTGGAGTATGAAAACTCATAGTTATAATTTGTCTACATTCTACACTACTCTTCAACATAATTTGATAATTTTAATTTAAAAAAAGTTGGTAAACTAATTAAATGGTCTAACGATAAAGCACATGCATCTGTTGTAATAATAGCCATTGGCATTGTTTTGTTCGATAAGGTAAGCTTATATTGTCAAACTATCTGAAATCCAATTGGTACTAACTGCGCACCTCTTATTGCCTAACTATTTCTTTACTGCTTTGACTATTTTTCTACGGAAAAAAAATACAGAAAAGGAAACTTGAAAATTTCGAAAAAATAATGGACATTTGTCATGTTTGTTACAATAATAGATGTACTTTGATGATATTTTAATCCTGGTATCTATGATAAGTTTATTTATATACTTAATATTGATTATTATGAGTTTATTTCAAATGCGGAATGTAGTTATCCAGAATAACTGTAGCTTATTAAAGTTAACAAAACTTGTCAACATTGTCTTTTTTAAACATAACTGTATTAGTACAAAATTGAAAAATTACAATAAAAAATGCCTCAAAAGAGAAAATTTCAACTGCGCCATAACAAACTTCCCGTTTGGATTGAATTGCAATGTTTCTCTTGTCACATCCTATGGCCGGTACATTTCACAAACTACGATATGCTAGAATATACTCTAATGTACTCAGCTACTTTTGCATTAATTCTTTTGTAGTAATACAAATTTTAAGTACCAAAAACGTCCAAAGTAATGCAGTACTTTTATAGTAACATGAAATTATTGTACTATTTAAGTACCATAAGTTCACAGCACTGAAATTGTATTTCAATTTGAAACTAACAGTTCTAAACTTTTAATGTGTACATGTTACACATAGTAGTACATTTTTGGTATCCACATTTTTGTACCAGTTCAGTATTTTAAAAATATTACACTTTAAAAAAAATCCTATCAAACTATAATAAAAAGTACTATATATTCATTTAACCTTCATAGTATGAAACTGGCACATCAAATGTGTAGTACAAATCGAGTACTTTAAATTATAGTATTAAAAGAGTACAAAAATTTGAAAGTGCTGCATCAATACTACATTATTATTTAAGTACATTTTCAGTACTGTTAAGGTATAGAAATAAAAATATTCAGGTGCAAAAGTAGCTGTGTATCTGACCTACCGTTAATTGCAATGTCGTAAAAAGAACTAGATATTAAAAGGGATATATATTTTAATTCGGAAAAGTTCTTACATCTTTCACTGGCAAGAGCTACAATCATGCTTTATTAACTGAATCAGTAAAGAATTGGTGTTTTCCTTCCGATGTTGTGACGATTTTACTTACATACTAACCTCTCTCGACTGCTGCCGATTTCAATTAAATTTTGAGGATTATAGTGACTTCAAGAACCTATTATAGAAGGGTTTTTTGTTTTGTTTTTATATTTCTTCTTAAGCGGCAATTCAATGTTCAACCAACAGCTGTCTACCTAAGTAGCGAGCACGATTCGGTTCTTCTTTCGGAATTATGTGCGTCTGCTATTTCCTTGTGTACGGTACATATTGTGCAAAGTCAGGCTATCTGGACCATGTGTTGTTTGTTTGTTGTTTTTGGTCTATTTTCTAGGAGAAGTTCGATATCGGTGGATGGTGTTGTCTGTTATACTGTCCAATGTTTATTTATTATTTCTAATATACTTTTTAAATAAAAATTGACTGAAACTACTCTCAGATCAGTAGTTTTCGCGCTTGTGATTTTATACAATGTAATATTTGCCGATGTGATCAGTGACTAATTATTTTGAGTTCACTATCAAAGGAAGGGGAACATAGTGCGATTTCAAACTTTTAAAAGTTTTATCTTACTCCCTCAAGTCAGAATCCTAATATCAATGTGTTGTCATTGTATTCCGAAGAAAACAATTATCTTCGTAACCCTCGACAACAGGTACTGTATAAGGACAATTTAGCTATTTGGAAAATTTCACGAGTCCATTTCAAGATGTTTTATGTACACATGTAGAATGAGGAGATGTGGTATGATTGACAATGAGACAGTAATCCACAAAATGACAATGAAGTAAAAAGATCAGGTCAAAGGATAGCCATCATCAATGAGCAAAACTTAACCCATATAGTTATAGGCTATAATAGATTAAACGATAAGCAATTATATTATACATTTCATTGAAAAGTTCAAGAATCAAGAAATTGTTAAATACACGTTTCCTTCTTTCTCGTATTCGTGTAGTAGGTTTTCAAATTAAGGAGGCATATTCTATTTTACAGAAAATAGTATTAAACTATGAGACTGAAACGCAGAAATAATTTAGATAAAAGACAATGACTATTTGATTGATGTTTGACCTCACCTTATCATAGAGAATGTAAGCAGCTTCTTTTGTCTGAAACAATCAAAAGATTCTACAAGATTTAATTGTTTAAGGGAGGCATATTGTAAGTGCATGCAATATATTATTAAAGTTCTGTAAATCCTTAGATTTAGATTTTTTATTTGCGCCTCATTGTAACACTTTTATCGTTTCTAATTCTACATGTAAAGATGGCTGCATATTCGTTCTCTAGGTAGTACATCAGAAAAAGTTAGTTATGATCAGACGTTCTTTACTAATGAAGATTGTCGAAAATTTATTTCCTAATACTTTTAATGGAAATAAACGTTAATCTCATACAAGCCTAGATTTCGGGCCAATGAAACCATTTAGAGGCTGGATTGTCACTTAGAAAGAATGGATGCGGTAAGGAGAGGATAAAAAAAATATAAGATACAAATCTGCAGTCTTTTTTCTCCAAATATGCATTGAAATTTATATTACATAGAAAACATAATACCAACATTTTTTGTCTACTAACTTCAATATTATAAAATTAAGTGATAGGGAAAAGGTTGTGTTAACACTCTTTATGGTAAGGTTGATCTTAACCGATTTTGGCAGTTGTAAGTCGGCCTTTTGATTTTTGAAGCTCTACAAACGTTTCATATTTCTGCATTCTCACTTTCCTTACCCAGTACAGAGATCGTTCCAGACGCTTGTGGTGTACCTGAAGTTATCATAAAATTCTTTTTTTTTTACCTTGGTTGTTTTGTAATTGGTTATTTAATAATAATTATGATGTACGAAAATTTGAATATCGAATCGACTGCTAGCAGCCGGTTTGATATTGAATACTAGAATCGAATAACGAATGCCGAACCGGTCGCTAACTTCACATCGTCCAAACCTAGAAAGAATGAAGCCACATGCACATTAAATATCCGAAGTTTCAAAGATCGACATTTCTTTTCCAAAATGAATTTTGAAATTTAATCAAGCAAGCAAGACCACTTGTATACAGTCATTGCAGTAACTCAATTAATGTACTATATTTCAGATGGATTGATTGATTGATTTGTGTTTTAACGCCACTTTCAACACTATTGTGCTATTTCGTGGCGGTCAGTTTTTACTGTTGGAGGAAGCCGGTGTGCCCGGAGAGAACCACCGACCTTCGGTAGGAAAAGTAACAATCCTAGTCAATTAAGATTGAAGTCGAGTACACCTGCCCAGTGCGGGATTCGAACTCACAACCTTAGTGTTGACTGGCTAGTGATACAGTAGTTGGATTACTTAGACCACTTGGCCACCGAGGCCCCCTATTTCAGATGGAACATACCTGCGTACCCGAACCGATCCATTTTTTTCTAAAACCAGCTTATCAATGTTAAGTTAACAACGAACTGTTAGAATGTTGCCTTTGCTCTTTAAAATATTAAATTTTATATAACTTTGGAGGCGTTTGCTGAAGAAAATGTAATATTTTAATTCTTTTAACGTAATTTGGAATTTTTGATTCCCTAAATCAAGTTGAATTTAGAAAATCAATTGTCTTACTTATTTGATATACTTATAGATTATCGTTGGTCGGCTCAAGCGAGAAACGTTGAGATTGATTTTCTCGCTTGAGCCGGTACGGCGAAAGTGAGAAAAGCAATCGAGTTGGGATGACCAATGATAATCTGTTTATCGCTATTTTACCTATGACGACGTTGTTAATTTCATTGACAACGGCATGTGCGCCCTTAGTTTCTAGCGATAATTTTTCATATCACTCTACCAGTTGGAAAGCAAGTCCTTGGAAACGTCCGTTGTCGTCAAGCTCTATCAGCAACAATAGCAGGGGGAATTAATTAGGTGGCGCTATAGTCGTCCGTGACGTCAAAAAGTCCGTCAAATCAATCGGTTAAATAATTGACGTTTAAACTACTTTTTTCAACTTGTCATGCTCTTATTATAATTGATTTTTAAAATTTATAGGTTCTGTGACCAATATAGTGTCAATACGACATACAAACATTATCCAAAATAGCTTTTATTTTCTATTTCTTTGTCCTGTCCGTTCTAAAAATTATCAGCATTTTTTTTGTTCGCCAAAAAAATCGAATTTTGATAACTTGACGTTTGCGTATCCAAATACGGAAAAGAACGGTAATAATCTTAAATGAAACCAAGTAACCTATTTCAAATTTCAACACAATTTTGAAGCCATCATTTTTTACTGTAATACATCAATTTTAGTGACCACCAGTCATGTCAATTTGTACCTGGTTTTGACTGCGTTTCTAGTTCAAAACAGATTGAAAACTGAAGTTGACTTCTTTTCATTGTACCTGTTTCCAAAGTACTCTAAAACACTGATTTTATTAAAGATATGGATGAAATTGTGATTGAAAATTGTTCTTTTTCACAATTCCATATTACGATACCTCCATTTCAAAGTAATTAAAACCCTTCTTGATCCCCTACACAAATTGACGGTGACATTGTTTTCTTTTTTCAACATACGTCATATAACGTTAACAAAATATGTGTCAGAGTCATGTGTATGGTGAAAATTTACACATTGGAAAAGTGAAACGAGGACATCTTTAAATATTGCGTTTGAAACTATATTAAAGTATTAGAAAATATTATTCATACTGGAAACAAATCTGACAAATTAATGATAGCATATGGATGGACAAAAGCACAAAAAATAACAATAGAATATGCCTTGTATAGGAAAATTTCTGGAATGGAAAACATATGAAGATCATATGAAAAAAAGAAATGAAGGTCAGTTAATTAAATTTATAAGTTAAAAAACCTTGCTTATTTAATTATCTCTTTACTAAGTAATCTAACTACATTAATAAGAGCAAAGACTAGATTATGTCAAGTCAAACAGGAAGTTAATTCATACATGTAGTGGTATTTTCTTACAAAATTGAATTCAATCAAATTGCAAATTCTTGTCAAATTTTACAATCCATTGATCATTAAGTAAAATGCACAAGATTTGTCCAGACAACTTTCATTTGTGATATCAATATCAAATTATTAAGAGAAAATAAACAATACTTTGTTTATAAATATGTATACCAGCTGATACAGCAACCTGAAGAGTAGAAGCCCCATTTTATTTCAAAAAGTTTACTTTCATAATCTATAATTTATTAAATACCCTGAGATACTAGGCAAGGACTACTAGCTGTCTTAGCTAGTCTAATAATTGAATTTTACAATAATAATGATTTAAAAATCCAAAATAGTCAATCCGCCTCCCCCTCCCCCCTCCCCACCCAGAATACTAAGTGGTCGTCCCCTTACAATGTATAGTCTGCAGTTTTATTTATTTGCTGGGAACGGGTTAAATGATGAAATGAAAAAAAAAAAAAATATGCTTGCTTTATTCCAGTATTCATACATATTCAGGACGGTCTCTACTAAGTACTAAGTACTAAGGTTTGCATGAAATCTGCTCAAATGTAATCTTGAATGTTCAATACACAACATTAAATCAATTATTTAGGTCAAGGTAATCTGGATGCATATATGGGTATAAGTTGAGTTGAGTTTCTTATTAATTTATCAAAAGTTCACGAAAGTGAAGCACACAAGAACACTATTATTTTAGTTAGTTCTCTGCCTTTATTTCCTTATAATTACATTACATGTATGTTTCATTAGAATCCGTAAATTTTGATTGGCCGACAACAATAGTGAAGTAATCGAATATAAAATTTTATTTCAATACCACAGCTGTGATCGCACGTGCTATTCGTGGCAATGCATAGAAAAATAAAGGAAAGCTTGATATAAATCTTAATCTCATGATTGTAGCAAAAAAAAATGTAATTATAAGAATTGAATGCTTCTTATTATAACTTTATAGGGTTGTAAAAGCGTTGATCGTTCGCACATTTTTAGAATGTAAGAGCTTCATACAAAAATGTGTTTTGGTCAACGCTTTTACACCCCAATAAATTATTAAAAGAAGCATTCAAATTTTTAAGGTTGATGAACACTTCTACATGTGTATATACCTATGATTACAAAATTTTCAAAGTGCAACGATATCAAAACAATAAAAATACAGAATAAAAGTGACGTGCCATTTTTTCATATACCAAAGGAAACGTTGTTCAAAGCAATACTGTTAAACATTGCATTGCATTTAATAGAAAATGAGAATTTGGTTGCAAATAAAGCCAATAATTTTGCAAAAAATACACAGAATTTATTACAGAGATTTTTGTTATAAAATTGTAAACATACATTATTAACATCATGTTTATTATTTGTGACAAAATAAACAAAACAAATATTACAATCATTCATGAATACTAGTATTAAGAAAGCATATATTTAATACACAATGACATTGAAAACTTCATTATGATTTTGACAAAATTACAAAACTTAGCATAACAAAAATAGAATTATCAAACATGATAATAACAATTAATAATCCACATACTCTTACTACTAACGACTGTAAAGGGGCATATAAAGAGTACCCGTTTGACCGGAAACTATATATATTTTTGTTAAAAATCGTCTAAAATCATTTTGCATCGCTTCGCTCGGAAACTTCTTGTCATTTTAGATAATCCTTTCCCCCTGTATTTGTTTCTTTCATAGAACCAACATATAAAGGTATAATAATTTAGATCCTATACTGAAAATGGTATGTTGCACTTTTAGTGAATATAATATATATACATACTTTAAATCTTATTGAACATATTACATAGAATTAAAATGCTATGCAGGGCTAGATGCTCAGTGGCTAGATATTGCTGTTAAAATTTTTTGATTGAGTATACATTGTAGATTTGTTTGTAAGTGAAACACATAAAGTCAGTATTTTGAGAACCAATTTCAGTAAAGTGATTGTTTCTTACGCTTTTATTTTAAGTTGATCCATTTTGTTTTACATATAAATCATCTTTTCAAAAGGTCCATTTACCTTTCTGTAAACATAATCTATATTATAAAAGATAGGTACCAATCCATCATGCATATTTTAACGTTAATTCTGGTCTGACTAATGAATCAAATAAAACTGAATGCCACTTTGAATGGCACAATACCAATATCTACTACAAAGCAAATATAACCTTCCTAGCTTTCTTGATTAGATCATTAATGCTAGAGTTATGATTACAACTTCTATTTTTAGGTTGTTTTCTGAAATACAATGGATATGCATGGTCTTTATACTGTTGGCTTTCTGTTTTTCATGAAATATAGATTTTGTCTTCATAATGTTAACTGTTAAGTTCCATTTATCACAGTATTGAGATTGGTTTATTGATTGATTTTTGTTTAACGCCACTTTCAGCACTATTGTGCTATCTCGTGGCGGTCAGTTTTGATTGGTGGAGGAAGCCGGAGTACTCGGAGAGAACCATCGACCTTCGATAGGAAAACTGACAATCCTAGTAAATAAAGATTGGAGTCGAATGCACCTACCACGTACGGGATTCGAACTAACAAACTCAGTGTTGACAGGCTAGTGATACAGTAGTTCGACTGCTTAGACCACTCAGCCATAGAAGCCCCACAGTATTAAGATAATCTATTCCTACTATTTTAAAGCCAATTTTTAGTTTTTGAAAGTAAAATGATGTCACCTGCAAAGAGAAAACTCTTAATATCCGAATCGTCTAGTTTTAGTGTTCTACATTCTTCATTTAATGATATATCATTAATATCTGGGACTATTATACTAATTAATTATGTTACTTAATGCATATTCATTTATGAACTGCGTCGGTATGACATATATTTTCTGCATTAAACACACCTGAAAGGTGCTTTTGGAATTTCGTCGTAATTTCCAGGGTTAACTTGTTTTTTAAAATAAGATTAAGATAATAGATGCATCACGTTATTACCCTCCCACTCTGTCCGATTGACCAATTCCTATATGTTAACTTTGCCTGTCCCTCTCTCTGTTTTTGTTGTTGTTGTTGTGAAAACAACGTGGATGCACGTGCTGTCGTGCCTCCGGGTAGCTACGCCCCTGGTTAGTATAATAGTCCCAGTTTTTATCATTACTAAAGCTACAAATAATGTAGGGCTGGTTGAGTGACTGCTTTTTATACGACCGCAAAATTTTTGCGGTCGTATATTGGTAAGACGTTGGCGTCGTCGTCGTCGTCGTCGTCGTTGTCGTCGTCGTCGTCCGAAGACACATTGGTTTTCGCACTATAACTTTAGTTTAAGTGAATGGATCTCTATGAAATTTTACCATAAGGTTCAATACCACAAAAGGAAGGTTGGGATTGATTTTGGGGGTTATGGTACCAACAGTTAAGGAATTAGGGGCCAAAAATAAGCATTTTTGTAACTTCCAGACAATAACTTGTGTGTAAGTGTATGGATCTCTCTGACATTGTACCACAAGGTTCCATATCACAAAGGGAAGACTGGGATTGATTTTGGGGGTAATTGCCTCAAAATTTTAGGAATTAGGGGCCAAAAAGGGGCCAAAAAATAAGCATTTTTCTAGTTTCCAGACAACAACTTGTGTTCAAGTGTATGGATCTCTCTGAAATTGTACTGCAAGGTACCATACATCAAAGGGAAGGCTGGGATTGAGTTTGGGGGTGATGAATCATAAGGGGTTCAAAAATTTGGGGGATTTTTTCCTTTTTTCCTTTTTTTTTTTTTTTCTTTAAAATTTTCCATTTTAAGTTGGTTATTTCTGATTTATATTTAAAAGCAAATAATAATGATAAGGCAGGAGATACACACCTAAACAGGATGTGTAAATTATTATATAATAAGTATTGTGCAATAGCAAGAAATTTTCAATTGCACAGTATTGCGCAATAGCAAGAGATCTTCAATTGCACAGACTACAGTATTGCGCAATAGCAAGAAATATCCAATAGCACAATATTGCGCAATAGCAAGAAATTGTCAATTGTACAGTATTGCGCAATAGCAAGAAATATTCAATTGCACAGTATTGCGCAATTGCAAGAAATATTCAATTGCACAGTATTGTGCAAAAGAAGATACTTTGTATAAATTGCTTATTTCTTGACCAATTTCAATGGGGTTTTATTCTTGAATTCTTGGGGTTCTTTAATATGCTGAATCTAACCGTGTATTAAGTTTTTGAATTTTGGGCCCCGTTTTTAAATTGGTCCACATTGAGGTCCAAAGGGTCTAAAATTAAACTTTGTTTGATTTCATCAAAAATTGAATTATTGGGGTTCTTTGATATGCCGAATCTAACCGCGTATTTAGATTCTTAATTTTTGGTCCCGTTTTCAAATTGGTCTACATTAAGATCCAAAGGGTTCAAAATTAAACTTAGTTTGATTTAAACAAAAATTGAATTCTTAGGGTTCTTTGATATGCTGAATCTAAACATGTATTTAGATTTTTTATTATGGGCCCAGTTTTCAAGTTGGTCCAAATCGGGGTCCAAAATTAAACTTTGTTTGATTTCAACAAAAATTGAATATATGGGGTTCTTTGATATGCTGAATCTAACCATGTATTAAGATTTATGATTTTTGGGCCCCGTTATCAACTTTGTCCACATTGAGGTCAAAAGGGTCCAAAATTAAACTTTATTTGATTTCATCAAAAATTGAACTCTTGGGGTTCTTTGATATGCTGAATCTAACCATGTATTTAGATTTTGGATATTGGACCATAATAGGTGAATGTCCAATTTAAAATTTTTAAGTTCTTAGACCACATTCATTCTGTGTCAGAAACCTATGCTGTGTCAAATATTTAATCACAATCCAAATTCAGAGCTGTATCAAGCTTGAATGTTGTGTCCATACTTGTCCCAACTGTTCAGGGTTTGACCTCTGCGGTCGTATCAAGCTGCGCCCTGCGGAGCATTTTATTATGAATTATATCAACTTGTTGCTGAAAACAAAGTTGATTATGTTGAACTCGTGGAAAACTTAGGTTTGAAAACATTCATTTTGATATCTAGTTGAAACGCACTATACGGCAAAGCATGCTTGAAAGAAGCTTTATACCAAAATTGCATGTATAATATGTGATATATTGTTGATCGTGAGAAAAATGCGACGGAAATTGCATACATGGGCCTGTTTATCGAAGCGCTCCTAGGAATAGGACATGTCCTAAGATCATCTTATGACGTATCTTTGTCCTAAGTGCGTTTATCAAACATGTCGTTACTTAGGAAAAGTCATAGGAATCGTCCTAACTTTAGGACACCTAAGTAGGATATATTTTATGAAGGTTAATTTGTAAACAAATACGACCGCCACCTATATATGGATCCCCTTTTTCTAAATATTTTTCTATTATCACTTATTTAATGTGTTCTTGCTCTTATCCAAAAGATATTACAAAAACAGTAGTATACATATGACACCCCTCTATTCATATATTCCACGTGGAAAATAAGAATAGAGGGGCATCGTATATATATAAAAGACATAAAATAAATGGACATAGGTTAAAATATTAAAGAATATTTACTTTAAAAAAAGTTCAGAAAAAGGGGGTCCATTACCCAAGAGCATGTGATCCGTAATGAAATAATATAATTATGTATTCCGTATTTTTATGAAAGATGCACGAGATTTGCCTTTGAACTCTGTAAAGTATAAACCGTGACACTTCGAATTAAACTCACTCAAAAATATATAATGATTGTAACCGATTGTGTTTTATTAGTTTTCACTGTTACTGCTGTTTACAAATAATTTGATCAATAATCTTATAAACGTTGTTACATTTTTGTGTTTTTGTTTTTTGTTTCATAAAGTTTGAATGTACCATTATTAGACAGATATTATTTCTTTTCTTTATGATAATACCAATAATATTTCTAACTTTTAATCTTGTAATATAAAAGTTTTTTTGTTATGACAATGATTATACGCAAACAAATTATCCCTTGATGGCAATAGCACCTATAAGGAGTCGATTGACAATTTAATAGACGTGTTAGGAAAGTCAATACGCTTTTGACGCTGATGTTAAATACCAATACCACTACAGGCTATAGTGGGGACCATCTCGAAAGGCACTGAAAATCATTCATTATAGTTACCTGTATGGGTTTGTTTGATAGTGCTGAGATGATTTTTAAGCAATAAAATAGTAACAACTTATTCCGCAATACACGGACGAGGATCCAGCTAATCAACACGAACATTATTCTTGCATTGTGTCATAATAGGGATCGATTAAGTTTAAGATCGTTGTTCCCCTATTTCTTACTATTTTGTTGAACGACTACAAGGAAAATCTACAAAGTGATTAAAATAAATGAATAGAAAAAACACAGGAATCAAATCACATTCGAATCCGATTTTTTACTCTACATCAATCTTTGTTCAAAACGTTCGTTTATTTGAAATTTTATTTAAAAAATAATTGTCATGTCGGGGCCTTTCTTAGGGAGCTACCATTTGATTTTTATGGGGGAAAAATTTGAAAAAAATAGGCAGGACAAGAGTTTTGAGTAAAAAAAATGCAGGATGAGATTATTTGCAAAAAAAAAAAGGCAGGATGACAATATATGTAAAAAAAAAAGTCAGGATAAACTAAAAAAAAAAAAAAAAGCAGGACTGAATAGAGTGAAAAATAAAAAAGCAGGACCGAATAGAGGGAAAAATAAAAAGGCAGGACAACATTTTTCATCCTAGTCCCCCCCTTAAAAATCAAATGGTAGCTCCCTTAGCTTTTGTATATGCGGGAATGGTTTTGCTCCGTGTTGGGGGTCTGTCATACGGTGATCTATAGTTGCAAACATTTACGTCATTTGGTCTCTGGTAGATAGTTGTCTATTTTGGCTATCATACCGCATCTCCTTATTTTATATCATTTTCTAGAATAGAGAAATGTGTTACACAGTAGCGTAAAATTCTAAAAATAAACCAAACTAGAAATGTGTGTACTTGACAATTAAAAAGACTGAAACAAAAGCGTTTTCAATTTGATTATCTTTATATTTTTATTTTATCTAGAAAGGTCGCTGACAATTTTATATAATGTTAAATGAATTAATTCTTATTCACATAAACAAAAATTGCCCTGACATTTTCCTTCTATCAACTTTTATCAGTTAGTTTTTCGGAAAAGAGAGGTTATCGAATTTAGTATTAAAAAATTACAACGTTTGGACATTATCAAGCAGGTTAAATTTACGTTTCGGTGAAGGGTCGGAAGTTTTTTTTTCTTGTTACCACGGTTTCCTCCACCAACAAAACAGAGTACCACGATTAAATTGAGATATTGTTGAAAGTGGCGTTAAACTTTCATATGGAGAAGTTCATGTTAGTATCTTTAGGCCAGGAGGTTATTTTGAAAATGGAATATTCATTTTCACCTCTTTCAAAACAAAGTCTGCTAAATTATATGTCGGGCATTTTTTTTCTCGATTTGCTTCATTTTTTTTGCCTTAGATTCACTATACACTCCGCTTTCTAAATTGGACGGTATATAGTGATGGGTGAATTGGTCCATTCGTCCGTTCTTTCGTCCCTCTGTCCATTCATTGCATTCATACCCAGAAAGTAGTAGACAATACGAATCACATAAGGCTCGTGAAAAGTTGTTTTCTTGAACATTAAAACGATGCGCAGCAAGACAACCTTCTACTGTAGCCCCCTGCTTCTTAAAGTTTTATATAAAAGTAGCACTGTATCATCTTGTGTCCACTTTTTTTTCTTTTCTTTATGTTCGGTGATATAAGATACTTTGACCTATAATGGTTTACGATGAGGCACTTTAGGATAGTTCAGGATAGTACTGACTTGTTTAAGCCACACATTATATACGCTTCCCTGTATCCTTCGACACAAAATGCATGCTAACTATATTTTGCAACGGAAATAGGACATATCTATTGTGGAGAGACAAACTGAGTTATATAACTATTAAACATATTCTAATCATATCGCTTAATATATATATTTGGACTTGTGGCCGTAAAATCCGTCATTCCTATTCTTGACTCTTACATATAATTTTGTTAAGTTTTGTTTTGCACTCTTAAATCAAACAAATACACATTAATGTTTGAATGTATAAAGATCTACGTAAGGCCAATGCACGTCTTAAAATTTGGAGTCGACGTTAACTGTTCGCTTTATATTGTATCAAACACAACACAAACGTAAACTATTATTCCACTGCATGTTGATTTTGATAGCGAAATCAACATTTGATTGGTTGAAACTATCCCACGTGACATCGAACAAAATTTCATATTCCCGTCTGAACGTCGGAATTGCCTTGTGCGACGTTACCCGCGGTTAATGTTTTAAAACATTTTGATCGGTTATTTTAAAGATAGTATAGTAATTTCGTTTTTAAAATTATTTCAGATCTAAAACAAACAGAAATGAATAAATAATTAACTTTTAATCGGCACTGATTATCATTGTATCTGTTGTGTTTAGTTATAAAAAAAAACGGATAGGAAAACAATTATGTAAATTAATATCTTATGTTCAGAAGTAAAAAAAAAGTATAGACAGTGGAATAAAACATTCATTTCCTTGGCTTAGGGAGATATGAAGATTTGTTCACCCTCGAAAGTCATATTTCCTCGGGCGATGCCCTCGTGAAATATGATTTTCTTGGGTGAACAAATCTTCATATCTCCTCAGGCACGGGAAATAAATGTATATTATACTACGCCGGGATACTTTTCGGTACAATTGCATTTTGAGAAAGTCCATGCTTAAATCTTGTATCGGTATTAGTATTTAACATCAGCGCAGTATTTAAACCACTTTCCTAACACGTCTAATTAGATGTGACTTTTTTTGTAAATCTTTGCTTGTTGAATCCCAACCAAATAATGGCAATGGAACATTTACGAAATGCTTTAGCTATGGATTAAAAATTTACACCATAGGAATAAAACATAAATAAGCAATACAATATACATAAATACAGTCTATGTCATTCAAACATTTCCTATAAAAACTTAATAACGTTTCTATGTATATTTTGTGTAGTGAGACCTCTTCAAACAATGCAAAAATTGGTAAACATTTGACCATAGAAAGGGTAATAACTCCTACAAGGAGTCAATCGTACAGATCGTTTTTTCGGCTTGCAGTTTCTCTGTATGTATTTAAGTTTTCATGATAATTGCCCCCACCCCTTCCCCCTAAAAAAATGAAATAAAGGTAAAAATTGACACGTAAGGTATATTGGATCATATAACTCCAATAAAGTATTAATTTACAATGGTTATAACCAACCATGGGTAAAAACCACTACTTAAGGACAATAACACTATAAGGCGTCAAAAGACCAGACTTAGTCCAGAGATAATTATACTTTGAAAACATCTTGCTCCAGTGAAATTAATTGTAAGATGTGTATCAAATCTGCCAGGTGGAACCCTTCTTCATCTTAAGCTGCACAAATACGTCTGTGTTATGATATTTTCGAATTATGTTCCTAATTAAGTGTCGTTATTTCTGAAATTAGTTTAGCTCAAATTTGTTTGTTTTCTGACTGATTAATCCATCATAGTCACCTTGTATTTAAAAGAACGAACAGTTTATTTGGTTGATTTCTATTGAGTCTGAAAATATCAATATCTCAGTGCCAATACGTTTTTTACACGCTGTGATTTGAGTGGATGCCTCAATATTTGAAATAGGCGGATGCTTCAGTACAAGTGGGCGGAGAACCAGGTGAAAAGAAGAAACAATCTTCTAATTTAAAGAAAGAAGTATTGCATTTGCTGTATATATACTTTAAAAATAAGAATTGCATTTGCTGTTTATACCTTTGAACCCCTCGGTATCAGAGGAAAGAAAGATGCAATTGCTCTTCTTTGTATATTTTTGTGTTAAGATTAAGCAAATGCTGTAACTATTACCGCAAACGCACCAAATGAATTAATGAGCCTAAAGATATGTCAACTGATCGGATTTGCTACGAAATATTACATGTGTAGCACCACTAATTCGGGCCCGGTCAGAAAGCACATACCAGAAAGTAGTACATATTTAACACAAACTAGTTCCTACGCATGGTGTAACTTTCAAAATATGTAGAATATGTTGGTATCAAATGAATGCATAGTGACTGGTTTTCATTGTAGAACACTTTTTGACTTATAATTTTGAATAATAAAAAAATGCATGAAATTTAAAAAGGAGGGTACATTTTGCCTGTTTGTCAGATCTGAAGTACCTGTTTTGGTACATCCAAAGTTCCGGGAACGAGTTCTCTCTTATATGTAATTAAAGGTATGTTGATTTTTTTCAGTACAAGACATCATAAGGGGTTGCTTTGACATGCAATGATTGCCACTTTATTTGAACTTAGACAACAGAGCTGTCCCTGCTTGAGGAATTCAACATAGAAAGCAATGGGGCCATGCATTAGTGTACTTCTTACAAGAAGCACAAAAGCTATATATCTATTGACGTGAGCTCCCTTTCGTTTTTTATAAATTACGATTATATGGCAGTTGCATTATTAAATATCGCATTTGCAATTTTCAATATAGCATTGCAATAAATTACTGCTTTTGCATGATAAAATTACTTTTGACCTTTATGATACGCCATAATATTTTGTGGTGTAAACACGGCCATATTTTTCAATTCATTTTGATGAACCTTAAGCAATTTCTAATTATTAAATAATACAATTCCAATGGGAAGAAATGCATACAACTCAATCGTTTTGCCGAAAAGCACACATTCACATCGTGATAATTCTGTCAACAACAAAAGTGCAGCCATAAAATAGAATAAATCAACAAAGGGAGGTAAACCTGTCCAAATACGTACGTTATCAACATTTAGATATACGTCAATTAGTCAAAACATTGTTCTTTCTCATAAATCTTCCACTTACCGATAATAAAATAGTGTTTGATCCTCAACATCAAAGGAAATGTATTGACCAATCCCGACTCTCAAGATCTCTGAATAAATATTGTAAAACAAATTGGACACATGCACTTATATCAAGTGACGTGTTCCCCCCAGTACGTATCTGTTAGAAGGCATTGTTTTTAATAAGTGTAAATAAAATACATCGTAAATTTTACACAATATTTATACCCATTTATATGTATGATGAATCGTAGGCTTGACCAGCTTTTTGACCGAATACCCCCAGCTTCTGTTAAAATAGTCAAAACTGAACGATTTTGCATACAGGCAGTAGTTATAATAATTAGTTTCGTTTCAAAACATCGGAGTAGAATTAATACCTTTTTTATGGTTATTGTGTTCGTTATAATAATTTTGCTGATCTTGCCAAACACATCTGTTGTTTCATTAAAATGACAATTTCAATACTAAGTATAGTAATGTGCGCTGGTTCAACGGTTTCATTCATTGGACAGATATTAAGCGTACGCTATCCAAGATGGTGGACAATAGAAACAACCGTCAAAAACGTCACTGAGACAGTACATTTCGGGATCTGGGTAACGGTAGACTGTTTTGATGGCTCATGTACTGAGAAAAGTTCTAATTCAAATGGAGAAAAGGGTAAAATATTTAGTTTGATCACAAGAACTCATTTTTTAATGTCTCCTAAAGAAAATATCATTTTGAGCTTGCCAAAACTAGGAAAACTGTATATATGTAACTGCACCTGACTTTCAGCTTCCATTTATTTATTATTTATTTCAGTATAAAAAATACCAACA
Source organism: Mytilus coruscus (assembly GCA_017311375.1). Lineage (NCBI taxonomy): Eukaryota > Metazoa > Mollusca > Bivalvia > Mytilida > Mytilidae > Mytilus > Mytilus coruscus. Next base: position 34,934,214 of record CM029604.1, on the reverse strand, counting down.
GAAATAAGTTACATGTACAAACTTGAAGACACTGCAATTTGAATATGCAGCAGGTACAATTTTGAATTTATTAAGGCAGTTTAAAAAAAAAAAAAACCAAACCGTCAGAAAATGTGTAACAAACGTACAATGTATAGGCACTGTTTATTTTCATTTACATAAAGGTGTTATAATTTATCAACCAAAAGTTGAAATTTGGTCAATTAAACCAGAAAAAGACAAGATAGTACAGTGATTCATATTGCCACACAAAAGCAGTGATAAGGTATCAATTTGATGACAAAAAATACAAGATTTCATTCCAAATCCATAACTACAAAACTTCTTCTGAAAGTGTTACTACAACTGGAAAATTTGAGATAATGACACTTTTCTTGTTTTATCAAAACTAATTGCTCTTTTTAGAGAAAAGATAAACTGTTTATTTATTACTTCTATGTAAATCAGATGTAATCATCTCATATCTTCGGGGCTGACGCCCCTCATATATGAGAAACTTACATTTGATATTGCAACATGTACAATTTTCTAAATTTGCACTGATTCAATTTCTAAGTCACCAATAATAGTTATAAAATGATTTAATTTCAGCTTGGCTTGAAGGCGTGAAAGTAGTTGAAGTGTTCGCAGTTATTTTCTTGTTTGCCTCCTCTGTCATTTCTGCTTTGACGATAGCACTGAGAAAATGGCCGACAAGAACTTTGTTATTATGGAAATTATTCACAGCTTTCAGTGGAGCAGCAGGTACATTTATCTACTAACTAACTTCCCGACATTGAAATCTGTAACCTTGTATTATACAGCAATGCTTTCAAAACATCAATTTTGAGTTTTGGAATTTTACTGCGTTTTATAATCTCAATTCTGCGACGATGTAATTTGTATAAAAAGTGTGTTTCTTGGGTTAGAAAATGAAATGACATGTTATAATAATTGATAATAAAATAAAAACTTAAACTTTATACGCTGACAAAACGTTGCAATAGTTGTTCGGTTTTATATATGAACTCGTATGCGTCCGTCCTATCTTGTAAGCACTCTAACGTGTACAATTTTTGCTAGATTTGTATCAAACTTTTATCAATTGTATATATCAGATATCAGCAATGGCCCAGACAAGTTCGAAAATCGGTGCTGATCAACTATTTTCAAAAGAGTTGTGGCTTTGCAAATATTAATTATATTGAAAATTGCATTACGATGTTAATGGAGGTTTATAAAAAATATTAAGAAACAAAAACAGTCAATGTCCTTGGGTAGATAAAATATGTGCAACACGGATGACATTGTAATTTTGTTCTTTTATTGGGAAATAAAATCAAATTTTGGAATGCCTCTCGATTGTTGTCAGCCAATCAAAAGTACAGATTCATTATGAAACATACATGTAATGTAATTATTGATAAATTGTTGGACATCAAAAAGCATGAAGTTGCTGCATTGTTACATGACGTCCTTGCCTTTTTTTTAGTTTATCGGTCGTTCCACTGTCTGTATCACTCTGTTAAGCTCTTTAAAAAAATGCATATCACGGCTTTGTGACGTCAAATACGGCCTTAATAACTTTGACCCGGACATATAAGCGACGTCATAATGTATGAACCGACGTTGATAAGTTTGACCTGAACTTATCAAGTCTTTTTCCGGTTTGCTGGCGAAACAAAGAAAACACTTGTTTCTATTATGCAGAATACGCAAATACAACCCGATAAATCGATTATCTTGTTGTCTGCGTATTTGTATTGTAAAATATCAGCTGCTCGACACAATATGAAGCCTTTTTGAACTCGTTCGCTGTGCTCACTCGACAAAAAGCTTCATATTGTGACTCGCAGCTGATATTTTACAATATCAATATGCAGACAATCTGATAATCGGTACGTATCACGACCTGTGATCGATCTAAGAAAATATTAGGCAGAGGGATCAAAACGGAAAAAATACAAATTATTGATAAAAAAATTATAGATAGGGAAGTTAAATCATATACTAGTATTGAGGACTTGGAATCTGATATAACCTGCAATATATTAATAGATTGAATCCCAAACTCGTGTCCCTCTCATCAGCTGCATGCCACAGCGGACGGTGCCTACATTTAGGTGTATTTTTAGTAACGATCAAGCTGGATACTATTGGAAATACACACCTAATGAAAGTAGTTGTGCGCCAAAATACTAATACAAGAATTCTGTACGAAATTACAACTTGTACACAGCATATTTATTAATAGTAAAACAATAATTAAAGTATATCGATATCATGATGGGTATTGTTTTCATATTGTATGAACATGTTCTGGAGTGATATGAAGTTTGGGAATCAAAATTAAATGTTTTTTCCTCTATTGTGTAAATAGTAAAGATTGCAGGCTTTACAAAGGAAAATGCATGCTAATTTAATTTAGGATATCATTGATGTCAATTGTTCTGACGAATTTGTCATGGATAATTTAAACGAAAGTTTGCTTTTTATTTTCTTCATTCTGTAAACAGTGACCAACAAAATATCATAAAGTTTAATGTATATACATACTTGATTGTATGGTAATTTATTCGGTAATTCAAGCATCTTTACTCAGACTATACACTTTTTGTTTTTTGTAGGGACAGTTATCATAATGGGAGTTTTGATATTTTTTAAAAAGAAAGCTGGTCTGTCGCCATCACAAGCCATAGCAACAAAAGACGGCATTGCTGATTGGTCGATGATAGTATCGTCTATTTGCGGCGTGTTGTCAATCGTTTGCAGCGTTTTTATTGGTTGTAAACTCATTATGAAAGACTCTGATATGGATGATGAAACTGATTATTCAAAATGGCATGAAAGTATAAAATCGAAAGAAGAAAGCAAAAAGAAAAAGGAATTATCCAAATTTTAGTGTTATTTTAGTTACTGTGCACTTTTTGATCACAAATGTTTATCAGTGTTTTGAACGAATAATTTCAGGAAGTGGAATAATTTTTATCAACAATCAGTGTATGTAATATTGTGGGAAAGGTTAAGAAAAGCATCAAATGTGTTTGTTTTCTGAGCGACAACGGATGTTAATAGTCGATAGTAGAGCAAGCAATTAGTGCTTCTATTTAGCGGTTTATTTTGTGGATGTATGTGATGTTTACACCGGTAAAAATCTTGTCTATCCCTTGTCGCGTAAAATATCTTTCAATTTCAAGGTTAGAAATGAATTCGATGATGTCTTAGGGTTAGAAAATAGTCAATTAACAGTTTGCTATTGCGTGAACCCCAATCACTTCATATAACGTATCAACATATTGTATAGGAGTAACACGACGGGTGTCACATGTAGAGCAGGATCTGCTTACGCTTCCGCAGAACCTGAGATCACTCCGGTTTTTGGTGGGGTTCGTATTGCTCATTCTTTAGTTTAATATGTTTGTGTACTGTTGTTCGTCTTTTCGTTGTATTTCGTGTTTTGTCAGTTGGTATCTTTCTTCTCTCTTTTAATTATGTTTCTCCTGTCTAGTTTTTCTAATCTATCAATTTTATTATTGAGTATAAAATTCCAGTTGTGGGAAACGGATGTGTATATATTGATTTGACATCTCTGTTTGATTCCTTGTTGTAAAGGGATGACTCTGTACTTCGTTGACTAACTTAGTATGAATAAAAGGAGAATTTTTAATTTTAATTTTAATTTGTATGGGTTATTCGTCAATGATATAACAACCAATCGACACAGAAAACCGAAAGACATCTAGAGGTCAATATACAATGTTCAGCAATAGGATGGTGTCAATACCATATGTCAAATACAAAATCGACCCAGTCATAAAATATATATTGTTAATACATTTACCAGAAACTATCAAAGACTTTGGGATTTTGGGATTTTATTTTGAGGATCTCAATGTGACTTAACACCAATATAAGTGTCGTTTCGTTATTTTTGGTTTAGTCACGTGTTTATAGCGATTTTTTAGGGTAAGACTTTATCTAACCTTCATTTCGATTATATGCGCATTTTTTACGTTTTGCTTTGTGCACAAATTTAGTAATCGGAAATTAAAACACGATTCGGAACTTGAAAATTATTTTTATATATTTTTCACTTTATGTCGATCAAATTTTAACATGTCATACTTTACATGTAACACGTGACACGTGATGAACATAGGCGTTAAGGTCTGAAGGATATTTTTAAGGTCATGAGAATCATTCACTTTTAAAATGCAACACAAAATAAGTATCTTGATGTTCTTGGTATTTCTTTCACGCTATTCCACACTGGATGCAAATACCATAGGATCAATTACATGTGAAAACCTGTCGACGCAGATAAACACAAACACTGCCATCTTGCAACAAATTTTGGCAAATTTAGATAGAGGTAATTATAGCAGGGCACATTTGTTTCATTTAAATTCATCATCAATGATAGTTTACCTTCATTTGGGACAGGCTATTGGTCAATATTAGTGTTGTCAAATTGATACTTTTTACCTAACCGGTTACTCTGATAATCTTTCGACCAATTAACCGGTTAACCGGTATGAAAGTTGATGTTAAAAAAAAATGTAACCTAAGATGACTGTGGTATAAAAATATGGTCACTTTTGGTCTTCTTTCTACCTGCAGTAAATCCCTTGCCAAGACGTGGTGTCCTTTTGTTTGTGTGTAATATATAAATTCGCAGCTACGTCCGATCAGAATGTAGACGTTAAATCCGATTTCTCATGTAAAGAAAGCGTCACGTTCTTCACACGTTAATAACCCTTGCAGCAACTATTTGATGGGTACCGTGTTTAGGCCCGTCGTGCCTGTTGACCCCCCTTTATAGTACCTGCCTATTATATTAATTGCTGACTTGTTTTCATCCTGAACATGCATAACATATTTGCCGCTGAACTTTATGCAAATAACAATCAATCAAAGACAGATGTCTACAGAATTAAATCACGAATGCATGGTCATATAATGCAATGTATTGAATATCAAAATAAGGAGATGTGGTTTTATTGCCAATGAGACAACTATCCACCAGAGGTCAAATTACATTGATATAAGCAATGATAGGTCAGCGTTCGGCCTTCAAAAATGAGAAAACCCAATACCGTATTGTCAGCTTTAAACATTGAAGTTTATCGTCACACTCTTTACTAGAGGATTCTGTATTTTTCATGGTTGCATATTACTACAACGACCAGTATACACTGACTTTGCATTGAACAATTCTTTTTCGTCCACTCAATATTAAGTTAAAGTGAAATAAAGAATTAAATCTTTAAATTTGATCAGCTTACAACTAATCAATGTATCATGTTTGTTTTACATACCTATATAAATTATGTTTACTTAAGATTTTGCCCCAAATTAATAGACAAGATGTCTTAGTGCTAATTATATTTAATTGAATAAAATTGGAATGCATTTGTTGTTAATTAAGTCACAAAAAAGTAAAATCACAAAAATACTGAACTCCGAGGAAAATTCAAAAAGGAAAGTCCCCAATCAAATGGCAAAATCAAAAGTTCAAACACATCAAACGAATGGATAACAAATGTCATATTCCTGACTTGGTACAGGCATTTTCTTATGTAGAAAATGGATGGATTGAACCTGGTTTTATAGCTAGCTAAAACTCTCACTTGTATGACAGTCGCATCAAATTCCATCATATTGACAACGATGCGTGAACAAAACAAACAGACACAATAGGTAAAATGTCAAAATAGGGTACAGCAGTCAACATTGTGTTATCATCTTAATCACTATAAAAACAAACAAATGTAACGAAGAAGCACAAAAAGGCATACATCAAATTTAACATCCTCATTTTGCTTATATTATACGATTTTATATATCTATGTAAAATCCACCCATAAAGGATGGAAGGTTTTAAGTACTGGCGTAAAATCGCGCGTTTGAAATTCGCACAGGTAGACATAAAATAATTTTGTCGTTCAAAGTATGACGGGATACATAAATACAGAGTCACGTAAAATGGATATCACAAAAAACAGACTTAACAGTAAAAGTAATATTAATAAATAAAATAATCGTGTGGTTCAAAGTATGACGGGATACATAAGTAAAGAGTCACGTCAAATGTATATCACAAAAAAAACAGACTTAACAATAAAAGTAATATTAATAAATAAAATAATTTTGTCGTTCAAAGTATGACGGGATACATAAGCACAGAGTCACGTCAAATGGATATCTAAAAAAACAGACTTAACAGTAAAAGTAATATAAATAAAGACAAATAAAAGAATACTATAACACGTTATTAAGATGATAAACAACGTCAGTACGCAAAATCTATAATTCAAGACCATCGTGTATTATTTGTGAAGTTGATACGGAATATTTATCAACAAGTTCTTGGTACCTTCCGATGAACTTTTTTAGAAAAAGGACGAGACGTTCTTTGACATACCCCTGGTTCATCAACTTTCTGCTCAGACACTGGTGACGTTTTACAAAGTCTGAGTAGGAGCTGCAAGCTCTTGAATACCGAATAAGTTGGGAAATGTATATCCCATATGCAGGTGAAGTTGGTATATTGCTACTAAGGTGGGGGAAATTGATAATTTCAAAATTAAAATCGTCTCGTTTGTCATAGATTCTGGTATTGAGATGACTGTGTATGTCAAATTCGAGGTATAAGTCTAAAATGAGGCGGAGGAAGCCGTGTCTGTTGTTTCTTTAATTTCTAGTTCTGGTGGATATATTAATGGAACCCAATCAGAAAAGTTCGGATTGTCAATGGAAAGAACATCATCAATATATCTGAAAGTGAAATTAAATAACCTGGCTTCTTTGATCTTCTTGTTTTTGACAAGTGTCTGAAGGAACTCCGATTCATATGAAAATAAGAAGAGGTCGGCAAGGAGAGGCGCACAGTTCGTTCCCATAGGAATGCCGACAATTTGTTGAAAAAGTCTACCTCCAAATTCAACAAATATGTTGTCAATAAGAAACTCCAGCATACTGATCACTTGTTCCTCTGTGTAACATGTTTTATTGTGTAGCAATATTCTGGATAATTGATATCATTAAGTACCATAATGATCATTTTAAAATTAGATATAGTTTCTTATACACTTATATCAAAACTATTAAAATTTGAAAAAGCTCCGGTTAACCGGTTAATGAATTTGGTATTCGATATTCGGTCGTTCCGACGACTAACCGGTTAACCGGTTACCCGTTGACAACACCAATTAATATCAAACATCAAAGTTTTGACCCCTAAGGATATATTCCCACTTAAAGTAAAAATTCAATTTGGGCAATTGTAATGGTCGGTCGTGAAATTATCAATAACCTTGATTGTTGTCGACTGAATTAATGATTTAATAAACGTCCTTAGCACCATATAAAGGAATGTAACAGATTTTAGGTGTTTAATCACAAAGAAATATTATGGTTTCCACTCATTTTTATTACTTTCATTAGAATTTCTGGAAAAAGACCAGACCTATTAGACCGTTGGTTTTCCTGTTTGAATGGTTTTACACTAGTCATTTTTGGGGCCCTTTATAGCTTGCTGTTCGGTGTGAGCCAAGGCTCCGTGTTGAAGGCAGTACTTTGACCTATAATGGTTTACTTTTACAAATTGCGACTTGGATGGAGAGTTGTCTCATTGGCACTCATACCACATTTTCTTATATCTATCTATTAAAAATACGTCATAAATATTTTAAAAGTGCGTTTGGTAAATGAATTTTAATCCCTGTTTTTAAAGTTTTTATTTATTTTGGTCCTATATTGTTTTATTATTCAGAAGACATAATATGCAAAAATGCATAATCTAGAAAAATAAGAAATTGTCCGTCCTTGATCTTTGATGACCGAGCAAAAAATATAGTACAGATGATATGCTTTTGAATGGTATATGATTTATTCGCATGTTAGGTGGATGCATTAAAATGAACTCTAATGGTCAAGGTCACTCGCCTATTTACATTACACACATTTTATTCCTTCCAGACACTTCTGATGTACAAATCTTGCAAGAGGTGGCAGAAGGAAAGGCATCCACTCAAAGTTCGCAACATGGTCATCATGAGGCTGTACATGCTAATGACGGTAACATAAGCATGTTTTCGCACACCACTACAGAACAGTCGCCATACTGGATGGTTGACCTTGGTCGTGATTACAACATTAGGCAGATTGAAATATTTGCAAGGAGAGATTGTTGTGGTAAGCTGCTTGGTTAATTTTAGAAAGTACACTGTCTTATATGCTTTTATAAAGTATATATGCAATAATTGACAGTGTTTTGAGACCGAGCTTTGACACTAATAATGCACCAAAAGCTACACAGGAAGTAAAACAAATTTCAACATAAATGAATCCATTGACCTTGTCAATAATCAGCTGTAATAATATAACAAAGGGTTAATTCAAGGTTTTGGGATGTTTCTTTGTTATTTCTAAAAAAAACTCTCGTAAAAAATGAAAACAACACATTATAAATTTTATGTGACCGAAGCGCTTTTCTGGATCTATCTTCATCAGGAACGCTCAAAGCCAAACATTTGAAAGCCAAGGATGTACAAAAACCGAAACACTTATTGAAGCTAAAAAGTAAGCCATTTTCCTTATGTTGCGTATTTTCGTCCAGAATATTCCTTTCTAAACAGCTATAAAGTCTCATGCATTTGACGTTAAATAGCTAAAGCTAAGGCACGAAAAGAGCTCAATTTGGAAAGTTTTCATTTTTAAATGATTAAATGATTTTTTGATTAATATTAAGTTCATACAATTTGGATGTATGTTGCAGGTGAACTAATCCGCCAGCTGGATATAACTGCAGGGTCATCACATAATCTGATGACGCGTTGTGGTTTTTACTCAGGACCTGCCCAGACAGGATACCACCTGGCCTTTGAATGCACTCCGATAATAAATGGCCGTTACGTCAAGATACAGAAGAATGACACGACCAACTTAGCTTTAGCCGAGGTGCAGGTGATGGCAATTGTTGACAGGATAGTTGGTTAAAGAGACTTTTTTTCTCAATTGCATATATATCACATATATTCATGTATCTCAAAAAGTTTGGTTAATGTGGTATGGGTGTCTTTTATCCTCATGGATAGCAAATGACAGCAAACAATTAGTAAAAAAAAATTAAAGAAGAAAGCGAATTTTTATGCAAAAGAATTGGGACATAAATCAGAAAATTAAGCATTATTTTGGAAAGTACAGTAAATGATTTATTATGTAGCAAGAAAACAAGTACTGTTACTATATGTTCTATCTTCCAGAAGCATTTTATAAGATGTGTCTTTCTATATTTTATTCAATTTAACTTGTATATTAAGTTTGCTACTTTAGTAATGCTTTCGCCATTTACCATTCTTACGTCATATCAATTTTGCGTTACACTTACTTGTTGTACATTTGATGAATTAGCCGATTCTTATCTGATTTATATTTCCTCTGCCGATTGATTTTTATCTATTGATGAACGTGAGGTTAGCTTGATCTCAATTCTTCATTGGTCAAAATTCAATTATGTCGCCAAACTTTCTTGCTTTCATTTGAATTTCCTATTCCTGTTCACATAGGGAGATCATATTTTTTGTCGATCATTTGCTAGTAAATTTTGATTTTATTTGAAAACATATATCCTGACCTCATTAAATTTGCCAGAGCTCACTCAGACTTAAATGGTCACCCATTAACATAATGGCAAAAGAGAGAAAAAAAAAAACGATTTGACAAAAAAAAAAAATTAATAAGAGTGAGCAACACGATTGAGATGTTTAAATGCATAATACATAAAAGGAAAACAGAAATTACCAAACGTATTGGCTAACACACAATCCTACGATAAAATAGACAAAAACAAAGAACTACATATGATTCATATAGTGTGAGAGCTTCTGAAGACTAATGAGGTTTGATGTTTTACCACGTTTTAGTATTTTTTGTTACAACTGAAGGCACGTGTAGGGTATTTGAATGGTAAAGTGTCCGCCGCCTGTACTAAAAAAAATAGAATTTAAAACACGTAAAAGCAATGACATAAAACTCGATATGCGTCTGTATAAAATATTAATTGATTGATCTATTGATTGGTGTTTAACACCACTTTCAGCACTATTGGCTATTTCGTGTCGATCAGTTTTTATTTGCGGAGGAAACCGGAATGCCGGGAGAGAACAACTTATCTTCAGCAGGAAAACTGACAATCCTCGTCAATTAAGATTCGAACTCCCAACCTCAGTGATGACAGGCTAGTGATACAGTAGTTGGACAACTTAGACCAATTGGCGACCGAGGATTCCTGTATAAAATAAAATTAAGGTTACAACTTCAACACTTAAGTATTTTTGTGCAATGATTGTACAGTCGACAGTATCTTATACCAATCCACATTAAAACGGAAACTACAGATAACATCAATATTTCTTTAGACCATTTATTTAAGAACCTCTGTCGATTGTCTATGGTATACATTTGGCGCCAAAAGATAAGAAAACCAAAATAAAACGATTGAGAGTATAAAATTATAAGGATCTAATTATAAGTAGCAATATCAGTTTAAAGTACAGTTATATAATATATATATATGCAATGTATCATGTTAAAATCTTGTTAGTGCAGAAGCGCTGGCTGCCAGGCCGTTAATCACTAACAAGACCTTATAATAACAACTATAACAACAACTTTAGGGCACCATACAGACTTTCATCTCATTTATTCATTTGTCAAAACTAAATTGTAACGTCTCATTGTCATGCTTTCCTCTGAATTTCCTATTGTGACGTGACAAAAAAAGGCGACCATTCCTGGTGACGTTACAAAGAAAGAACACATCTTTTCGCAGATCCTTGGAAAAGACGGATTAAATGTGTCTGCATATCGTCTAAAATACATTATACAAAAAGATGCTTCCAGCAGTTTGACAATGATAAGTTGTAATATGTGAGCGCTTTTTGGATCTGTGACACCTACTTTCTGTTTGCCAATACTTGAACTTTACAACATGTGAAATCGAAGCAAATATTTTCGTCACACTTTAAAAAAAATACTACTAACAGACGGACAGCAAATCTCATAATGGCGTCGATTTTATTATTCTGGTCACGTGATTTTCAGTTCAAAAATGACATTTTTAGCAACGGCAATGACGCCACGAAATCGACGGCGTAAAGATATTTTAAGTATTTACCATGCTCAAACAAATATATCATTTGATACGGCAGGTTTCAAACTTTTACTACGTTATTCTTTTAAGAATGAAAATGTAGAACTTCCTTGATTATTAAATTGGCAAAGATGAAAAAACGTGCCGCGGCCGTGACAAATGTAATTTGAAATGACACACGGAATGGTAACGTATTTTCCTTAAGAGGGATGATACCTCCTGATATTATGAACATGAAATACCTATTGTTACCAAAACTCGCCAGGTAAACCGGCCGTGTGTCAATTCAACAGGTCCAAAATTAGCGACCGGCCGAAGGGAGATAACTCGAATGAAAACTCGTTCAAGTGACGGCTGATAAGAAACGAGTGATAATAAGAATTTCGCTCAATTTTAGTAAGGGAAACAGTGTTTCTGGGGCATAATATCCAATTATTTATCCGTATACGATAGTAAAATGTGTAAATATGAAAAATGTCTTAGAAATTATAATTAATCATTGGAATGAGGGCACCTGTCAAGTTTCATGACCTAAACAGTGAGAGAAAGTATTACAGAATTATGTCTGTCTTGGTAAATCACTGTTTAATCGAAATATTCCATTTTTTCTTTCTTATTATCATCTAGAAATCATGGATATTGCTAGGGAAATTGCCAACTATTACATTCAGTTAAAAAAAAAACATTGTTTTTGAACTATATATAATACTACACACAATTAGCTTCAGAAGAAATAAAAAAAGTATGTTGTAAAAAATAATTACATAAAGTGAGGGGTTTTGGACCAGTAAATTATTTGAAAAAATACTGATCCCAAGATTTTTATCAACAATCAGTGTATGTAATATTGAGGGAAAAGTTAAGAAAAACATCAAATGTGGTTGTTTTCTGAGCAACAACGGATGTTAATAGTCGATAGTAGAGCAAGCAATTAGTCTTCCACTTAGCGGTTTATTTTGTGAATGTATGTGATGTTTATACTGGTAAAAATCTTGTCTATCCCTTGTCGCGTAAAATATCTTTCAATTTCAAGATTTCACATTCGGTTAAGTTTCAGAGTTAGAAATGAATTTGGTGATGTCTTAGGGCTAGAAAATAGTCAATTACCAATCTGCTATTGCGTGATGCCCAATCACTTCATATAACGTATCAACATATTATATAGGAGTAACACGACGGGTGTCACATGTTGAGCAGGACCTGCTTACACTTCCGGAGCACCTGAGATCACTCCGGTTTTTGCTGGGGTTCCTATAGCTCATTCTTAAGTTTGATATGTTGTGTTTGTGTACTGTTGTTCGTCTTTTCGTTGTATTTCGTGTTTTGTCAGTTGTTTTCAAATTGTAAGTTTTAATATTCCTTTGGTTTCTTTCTTCTCTCTTTTAAATATGTTTCTCCTGTCTAGTTTTTCTAATCTATCAATTTTATTATTATAAAATTCCAGTTTGTGTGAAACGATGTGTATATTGATTTGACATCTCTGTTTGATTCCTTGTTGTAAAGGGATGACTCTGTACTTCGTTGACTAACTTAGTATGAATAAAAGGAGAATTGTATATTTCGATTTGTAATTTTTTTTTTATGGGGTATTCGTCAATGATATGACAACCAATCGACACAGAAATCCAAAAGACACCCAGAGGTCAACATGCAATGTTCAGCAATGGAATGCATGGTGTCAATTCAATATGTCAAATACAAAATCGACCGAGTCTTAAAGTATATTGTGAATACATTTACCAGAAACTATCAAAGACTTTGGGATTTTGGGATTGATAACGGATCTTAGATTATTTACCACTTTTTTTGATTTTGAGGGTCTCAGTGTGACTTAACACCAATATAAGTGTCGTTTCGTTGTTTTTTGTTTCGTCACATGTTTATAGCGATTTTTTAGGGTAAGACTTTATCTAACCTTCATTTCGATTATATGCGCATTTTTTTACGTTTTGCTTTGTGGACAAATTTAGTAATCGGAAATTAAAACACGATTCGGAACTTGAAAATTATTTTTATATATTTTTTCACTTTATGTCGATCAAATTTTAACATGTCATACTTTACATGTAACACGTGACACGTGATGAACATAGGCGTTAAGGTCTGAAGGACATTTTTAAGGCCAGGAGAATCATTCACTTTTAAAATGCAGCACAAAACGTGTATCTTGATGTTCTTGGTATTCTTCTTACACTTTTCCATCGGATTAGTTACACATGAAAAGCTGTCGACGCAGATCAACACAAACACGGCCATATTGCGGCAAATTTTGGCAAAGTTATATGGAGGTAACTATAACATTGAGATTTTACTTTCATTTGTTACGAGTAATTGGTAAAAAATCATGATGCATGCTGCATATATATTTTTGGTGTTAATTTTGAAGATTGTAATACAATGTAGAGCTAGGTCAAAATTTGGCATCTGACGGCACATACAAAAAATGTGCTGATATGTTCAGCCTGGAAAAAGTAGACTATAATTATATATTATGTCGCAGGTCTAGCTTGATTTAAAAAAATAAATACTTTCGTTAGTATAGGATCGGCAAGTTGGTTACTTATTCCTTATTCCTTATTTGTTACTTATTCCTTATTCGTTACTTATTCCTTATTCGTTACTTATTCCTAATTCCTTGTTCGTTACTTATTCCTTATTCGTTACCTATTCGTTACTTATTCCCTTTTCCTTATTCGTTATCTATTCGTTACTTATTCCTTGTTCCTTATTCCTTATTCGTTACGTATTCGTTACTTATTTGCTTTTTAGCTCACCTGGCCCGAAGGGCCAATTGAGCTTTTCTCGTCACTTTGCGTCCGTCGTCCGTCGTCGTCGTCGTCGTTAACTTTTTACATTTTGAACTTCTTCTAGAAAACCACTAAATGGAATGAAACCAAACATGGCATGAATGTTCCTTATGAGGTGCTGACCAAGTGTTGTTACTTTGTAGCTGATCCATCATCCAAGATGGCCGCCAGCGGGGGACTTCGGTTAACATAGGACTATATGGACAATACATACAAATGTCTTCTTTTAGAGAACCACTAAATGGATTGAAATAAAACATGGCATGAATGTTCCTTATGAGATGCTGACCAAGTGTTGTAACTTTGTAGGCGATCAATCATCCAAGATGGCCGCCAGCGAGGGACTTCGTTTAACATAGGACCCTATGGACAATACTTACAAATGTCTTCTTTTAGAAACCCACTGAATGGAATGAAACCAAACATGGCAGGAATGTTCCTTATAAGGTGTTGACCAAGTGTTATTACTTTGAAGCCAATCCATCATCCAAGATGGCCGCCAGAGAGGGACTTAGTTTAACAAAGGACCCTATGGGAAATACATACAAATGTCTTCTTTTATAGAACCACTAAATGGAATGAAATAAAACATGGCATGAATGTTCCTTATGAGGTGCTGACCAAGTGTTGTAACTTTGTAGGCGATCAATCATCCAAGATGGCCGCCAGCGGGGACTTAGTTTAACATAGAACCGTATTGGAAATACATACAAATGTTTTCTTTTAGAGAACCACTGAATGGAATGAAACCAAACATGGCATGGATGTTCCTAATGAGGTGCTGGCCAAATGTTGTTACTTTGTAGACAATCAATCATCCAAGATGGCTGCCAGCGGGGAACTTAGTTTAACAAAGGACCCTATGTGAAATACATACAAAAGTCTTCTTTTGAAGAACCACTGAATGGAATGAAACCAAACATGGCATGAATGTTCCTTTTGAGGTGCTGACCATGTGTTGTTACTTTGTAGCAAATCCATCAACCAAGATGGCTGCCAACGGGAGACTTAGTTTAACAAAGGACCCTATGGGAAATATATACAAATGTCTTCTTCTAGGAAACCGCTTAATGGATTGAAACCGAACATGGTATGAATGTTTCTTTTGAGATGCTGACCAAGTGTTGTTAATTTGTAGCTGATTTGTCATTGTCCTTATAAAGTCATTTTCTACAATTTCAGAGAATTTATTGATGATTTCTGTAAACTTTACAAAAGTCTTCTGCTTTCGATTAAATTACGGGGCCAATATTTAATCAAATTTGGCCTCAATCATTATTAGGGTATCTGTTATGATTTTAATCTATTTTTACATGATTTCCAAAACCAAAGTAGAATCAGGTGAGCGACACAGGCTCTTGGGAGCCTCTAGTTTTATATGTTGCCCCTTTTAATTCTTTTCTTTTCTGTTTTTGACGCGGGTGTTAGATATTGGTTCGAGGAGGAAAGATTACCCTGTTAGCACGTATGTACCGGCTTCCGCGCTCGACACTGATACCTAGTTTGCTTTTAATATATATGTTGCTCCTTTAATGATTTTTTTTTCGTTTCTTTTTTTTGGCTTTGGTGTTAATTATTGTTATGTAAAGCCGAAATTACCCTGTTATCGCGTATGTAACCTTTTAGCGCTCGACTGATACCCTGTTACTTATTCGCTACTTATTTGCTCCTTATTCGATTTTTATACTTTGCACCTTTTTAATGCTCTATTTTCTAGTCTCTGGTGTTAGTTCTAGGTTTGTAGACGTGAAATAACCCTATAAGCGCGTATGTACCAGTTTCCGCGCTCGACTGATAACCTGTAACTTACTTATTCGCTACTTATTAGTTCCTTATTCGCTTTTCATACGTTGCACCTTTCTAATGCTTTCTGTACTTTTATTGTCTTGTCTCTGGTGTTAGCTATGGGTTTGTAGACGTGAAAAAAAACCTATTAGCGCGTATGTTTCCGTTAATCGCTCGATTGATTCTTGTTACTTATTCGATATTATTCGTTCCTTATTCGCCTTTTATACGTTGCACCTTTTTTATGCCTTTTTTTGTTTTTGTTTCTTTTCTTATCCCTGATGTGAGCTCTGGGTTCGTAGAGGTGAAATAACCCTATAAGCCCCTATATAGATATAGGAAGATGTGGTATGAGTGCCAATGAGACAACTCGCCATCCAAGTTACAATTTATAAAAGTAAACCATTATAGGATACCTGTTTCCGCGCTCGACTGCTACCCCGTTACTTATTCGTTCCTTGTTCGCTTTTAATGTGTTGCCCCTTTAAATGCTTTCTTTTCTTTTCTTTTCTTATTTTTCTCACTCTGGTGTAAGATATTTCTTCGAAGAGATAAGAGTGTCCTGTTAGCGGCATTGTACCCGCTTCCGGATTCGACCCATACCCTGTTACTTATTCGTTCCTTATTCGCTTGTTATACGTTGCACTTTTTTAATGCTTTATTTTCGTTTACTTTCTTGTCTCTGGTGTTAGTTCTTGGTCCATAGAGATGAAATAACCCTTTTGGCCCGTATGTACCCGTTTCGGCGCTCGTCAGAGACGTAAAAAACCCCAACCTATTAGCTCGTATGTTTCCGTTTCAGCGCTCGATTGATACCTGTTACTTATTCGATATTATTCGTTTTTTATTCGCCTTTTGAACGTTGCACCTTTTTTATGCTTTTTTTTGTTTCTTTTCTTGTCCCTGATGTCAGCTCTGGGTTCGTAGAGGTGAAATAACCCTATAAGCCCCTATATACCTGTTTCCGCGCTCGACTGCTACCCCGTTACTTATTCGTTCCTTGTCCGCTTTTAGTGTGTTGCCTGTTTTAATGCTTTCTTTTCTTTTCTTTTTCTTCACTCTAGTTTATATACGTTGCACCTTTTTTATGCCTATTTTTTTGTTTCTTTTCTTGTCCCTGATGTCAGCTCTGGGTTCGTAGAGGTGAAATAACCCTATAAGCCCCTATATACCTGATTCCGCGCTCGACTGCTTCCCCGTTACTTATTCGTTCCTTGTTCGCTTTTAATGTGTTGCCCCTTTTAATGCTTTCTTTTCTTACTTATTTGATATTATTCGTTCCTTATTCGCCTTTAATGCGTTGCACCTTTTTTATGCTTTTTTTTTGTTTCTTTTCTTGTTCCTGATGTCAGCTCTGGATTCGTAGAGGTGGAATAACCCTATAAGCCCTATATACCTGTTTCAGCGCTAGACTGCTACCCCGTTACTTATTCGTTCCTTGTTCGCTTTTAATGTGTTGCCCCCTTTAATGCTTTCTTTTCTTTTTTTTTTACTCTGGTTTATATACGTTGCACTTGTTTTATGCTTTTTTTCTTTCTGGTGTTAGCTATGGGTTTGTAGAGGTGAAATAAACCTATCAGGGCGTATGTACCCAGTTCAGCGCTCGACTGATACCCTGCTACTTTTTCGCTACTTATTCGTTCCTTAATTAATGCTTTTTTTTCTTTTCTTTTCTTTTCTCTGGTGTTAGTTCTGAGTTTGTAGAGGTGAAATAAGCCTATTATCTCGTATGTACCCGTTTCCGCGTTCAACTGATAACCTGTTACTTATTCGCTACTTATTCGTTCCTAATTCGTCTTTTATGTGTTGCACCTTTTCTATGCTTTCTTTTCTTTTCTTTTCTTGTCTCTGGTGTTACCTATGGGTTCGTAGAGGTGAAATAAGCCTATTAGAGGTTTCCCGATTTGCTACCGTACCAACCGTAGTACGAACTGGGAGCTGTCATTGAACTTTTGAAAATAATTCATATAGTCCCTTAATGTCAACGTACGTTTTATGAATCATTACCAAAAGTATTTGCAGGAATTTTAGCTACAACTTGGTATTAATTTCATGTGGATATTTTTCTTATTCATAACAAACGATATTGTGTGTACTCGATAATGCTTTCAACCAACCGTTGCACAAACGGTTTATAATTAAGATTTATTTCCCCTGAAATTGCACAGGCAAAAAGAAGCAAAATATAAAGCACATTCAAATTTTATCTAATGTTCGCCTGTTATATTCATATAACAGTATAGAATAAAAAGGTTGGCATTTTTTGAGGTAGGCTTTTAGAAAACATGATTGTTATGATATTGTAACTATCATATCTATTTAGTTGGCCTAATTTGTTTTGTGTGGCCTAAGAATGTTTACATTATATTTTGTTATATTGTGTACAAATTATACACATTGTGTTACAAATATTTAGTTTAGAAATCACTGGAACAATCATTGATACTCATGGAATGATTAGAACTTTCTATTTCACTTACATAACGTTTCCAGAATGATCATAACAAAAGATGCGTAATTTTAATTTCTAGCGTTGTCTAGAAGTTTCCATTTGAGTATATATACAATGTATATATATATAAGTATGCAGACCCTAAGGATAGACATAAATAGACTTAGACATCGTTAGACATCAACATTCTCAGCAGTTGGATTGACACTTTTATTAACAAACTACATCATACTAGATTGTGACCTATTGGATATAATATTCTGTGGATTCCGAGAAGATTTCCAGATAAAGAAAAGATAAAAGATTGGACATATATATTTTGACAGTTAAGTTGACATTTATTTTTGTGTAATACTTCTTGTAAACTTGTGTATAATAAATCTTGTTAAATTTTATTATTGATTTGTGTCTTTTGTTGGCTACAATTAAAAGGCGATTTTCTGGCGTAACAGAAATTGAGGGCTCGTCCGGGATAACGTTAATATCTTTTTAAATATTTGTTCAGTATTTTTATTAGAACTAGCCAACAAAATTCTACAATATGGCATTTGATGCCGGTAAATTTTTGAAAACGCCAGACCTGGAAGGGTTTGATAATTTAAAGAAAGAGGAATTAGTGTTGCTTGCTAAACATCTGAAATTAGACTTTAGAGTATCTATGAGAAAACAAATTATAAAAAATTTGGTAATAGACAAATTAATTGATGCAGACATTTTTGGTGAAGAGGCTCTTGAACTTAAGGTCGAAAATGTTGATGCTATCAAATTAAAACAGCTTGAGTTAGAACATGAATTTAGATTAAAACAATTAGAAAAGGAAGACGAATTTAAATTAAAACAATTGGAAAAAGAAAAAGAAGAAAAGAAGGCAGAACTTGAAATGAAAGAAAGGTTAGAGATGGAGAAAAGAAAAGAAAAAGAATATGAATTTAAATTAAAACAGGCAGAACTTGAAATGAAGGAAAGGTTAGAGATGGAGAAAATAAAAATTGAAATGGTCAAAGGAGAAAGTAACACTAATGTACAGTCGAAATCAGAACATTTTGATGCAGCAAAAAATATACGTTTGGTTCCCAGATTTTGTGAAAAAACAGTCGATAAATATTTTCCACAGTTTGAGAAAATTGCTCATAATTTGAAATGGCCGAAGCCTTTTTGGACTACAATGCTGCAAAGTGCTTTTGAGGGCAAGGCCGCTGAAATTTACTCAGCACTTTCATCAGAAAATAGTTCTGATTATGACAAGGTTAAAAAGGAAGTTTTAAAAGCTTATGAGCTAGTGCCAGAAGCATATAGACAGAAATTTAGGTCTTATAAAAAGTTTGATTCACAAACCTATGTTGAATTTGCTAGGGAAAAAGAAGATCTATTTGATAAATGGCTTACGTCAAAGAAAAAAGATAAAAATTTTGATAATTTAAGACAATTGATGTTATTAGAAGAGTTCAAGCAGTGTGTTCATTTAGACTTAAAAACACATTTAGATGACAAAACTGTTGAGACATTACAAGATGCAGATGTTATATCGGATAATTATACTCTTTCACATAAAAGAAGTTTCAAAGGACAAAATTTTAATACTTCGAGTGGAAATTATAAGAAATCAAAGCACTGAGCGTACTGATAGTAAGCCTGTTGCACAGAATAAGAGTCAGTCTAGTTATAATATGTCTAGTCCAAAGTTTGAAACTTTTGAGAAGAAGTCACTGACTTGTGCTTATTGTAAGAAGAATGGTCACCTGATGGCTGATTGTTTTAGACTCCAGAAGAAGAATGAAAGAGATAATAAGCCCAAGACCAGTGCTTGTACGACACCCCGTGTTACCAATACGTTGGAATGTCCTGCGAGTCAGGCTTTTAAGTCCAGTTTTTGTGATTATATGGAGGATTATAAACCTTTTATGTCTGATGGGTTTGTTTCTATTGTTGATAATACTACTCCTCAGCCTATTAAGATTTTACGGGACACTGGAGCTTCTCAGTCTTTATTGTTAGAAGGTGTGTTGCCTTTGTCCGAGGAGACTTCTGTTGGTGCCTCCGTTTTGTTACAAGGTGTGGAGTTAGGTTGTATGGATGTTCCTCCATCGTATTTATCTGAAGTCAGATTTGATAACTGGACCAGTTGTTGTGGGTGTTCGTCCTAATCTCCCTGTTGAGGGTGTTTCATTATTGCTAGGAAATGATCTAGCTAGGAACAAAGTGGTTGCTGAACCAATTGTTACCAGTGAACCGGTGGTGGATGTTAAATCACCTGAAGATGATGCTGAACTGTATCCAGCTTGTGTCGTTACTAGGGCGATGGCTAGAAAACAACAAAATGAGGATTTGCAAGAAGACCAGTTTGATTTCATGGACCTTTCTGACACTTTCCTAGCCGACATTGAAGGTCCCGGTAGCTCAGAGTAATAAGACCACTTAGTATTAGCAAGAATGTAATTATGCCTTGACCAGACGTAAACAGCCATTCATTAGACCGAAGGAAAATTGTCGAAGAGCAAAATAAAGACCCTGAGGTACTTCAGCTCTGCAAGAGGGCTCAACCACAGGAAGAAGCAGACAAAGTGGCCGAATGCTATTACCATCAAGATGGCATTTTAATGAGAAAGTGGAGGCCCCCTGATGCTACCCCAGAGGAGGATTGGAGAGTGGTATACCAAGTGGTGGTGCCTAAAGTCTATAGGCAAGAAATTATTGGTCTTGCTCATGACACCCCCTTGGCTGGACACTTAGGTATAAGGAAGACATGCTTTAAGATCTTGCAGCATTTCTACTGGCCCAGACTTAGAAATGATGTCGCAGAATACTGCAAATCATGCCATATATGCCAGGTTGTTGGTAAGCCTAACCAGAAAATACCACCAGCACCACATCTGCCATTCCAGCCTTTGAAGAACCTTTCAGCCGAGTACTCATTGATTGCGTTGGACCTTTACCGAAGACCAAGACCGGAAATGCGTATTTATTGACAATCATGTGTACCTCCACTCGTTTTCCTGAGGCTATTCCGTTAAGGAATATCAAGACACCTACTATTGTCAAGGCTCTGATCAAATTTTTCACGCTAGTAGGACTTCCAAAGTCTATACAGTCCGACCAGGGTTCAAATTTCATGTCAGGTTTATTTCAGCAAGTCGTGTACCAGTTAGGGATTGCTCAGTATAGGTCAAGTTCTTATCATCCAGAATCTCAAGGTGCCTTAGAACGTTTTCATCAAACATTGAAGAACATGATCAGAACTTTTTGTCTTCAATTTGACAGGGATTGGGATGATGGTGTTCACTTTTTACTTTTTGCGGTCCGAGAGGCTGTTCAAGAATCCCTTGGTTTTAGTCCCTTTGAGTTGGTATTTGGTCACACTGTAAGGGGACCTTTAAAATTGATTAAGGAAAAATGGCTTACTGAACACACTGACTTGAATCTTCTAGACTATGTATCTAGATTTAAAGAAAAATTGTATACTGCTTGTCAAATTGCTCAGAACAATTTAAAAACTGTTCAGAATAAGATGAAAATATGGTATGATAAAGATGCCAGGGACAGAGTTTTTGAGCCAGGTGATAAGGTCCTTGTTTTTTTGCCAGTCCCTGGACATCCATTACAAGCTAAATATTGTGGTCCTTATACCATAGAGAGTAAAATTAATGATTTGAATTATATTGTAAAAACACCAGGTCGGCGTAAACAAAATAGAGTGTGTCACATTAATATGTTAAAACCATATTTTGAGCGTACTAATGAAGGTGAGAGTAAACCAGTTGCCACTTTAGCCATGGTTAAATTGGGGAACAATCATGACAAGCCAGATGTAATTGAACCACCTTTTAGTTCTAAAACTATGGAAGAGACAGTTAGATTAAAAAATTCAGAAATTTTGTCAAATTTAGATTCAAAACTCGCACATCTGTCTTTTGATCGTAGCGAAAAATTAAAAGCTTTGGTATTTTCTTTTAAAAATCTTTTTCGAGATGTGCCAAACAAAACCACTGCTTTTGTCATGATGTCGATGCTGGTGATGCTTCTCCAATTAAGCAACATCCTTACCGGCTCAATCCACTCAAACTTGAATTTATGAGACAAGAAATTAAATATATGCTTGACAATGCTATTATTGAGCCGAGTAACAGTGAATGGAGCTCTCCTTGTCTGCTTGTGCCCAAACCAGATAAAACCTTTCGTTTCGTAACTGATTTCAGAAAAGTAAATTCTGTTTCAAAATCTGATTCCTATCCGATTCCAAGGATAGACGATTGCATTGATAATATTGGAAAAGCAAAATTTGTGAGCAAATTTGATTTATTGAAAGGTTACTGGCAAGTCCCATTGACACAGAGAGCTCGAGAAATATCAGCTTTTGTCACACCAGATGGCTTATTTCAATATACTGTAATGCCGTTTGGCATGAAAAGTGCTCCAGCTACATTTCAAAGAATGATCAATAATGTTATAAAAGATTTAGACTGTTGTTATGCTTATATTGATGATCTTATTGTATGTAGTGATAGCTGGGAAGAGCATTTAACACATTTATATGATACTTTTGATAGATTATCACAATCAAATTTGACTGTTAATCTTGTTAAAAGTGAATTTTGCTAGGCCACTGTGGATTATTTAGGGCATACAGTTGGCCAAGGTCAAGTGAAACCTATTACGGCTAAAGTGGATGAAATTACCAAATTTCCTCCTCCTACAAATAAAAAACAACTTATGAGATATTTAGGCATGATTGGATTTTACAGGAAATTCTGTTCAAATTTTGCTACTGTTGTTCAACCATTGACTCATCTTTTAAGGAAAGATTCTAAATACATCTGGAGTGAAAATTGTCAAAAAGCTTTTGAAAATAGCAAATCACTTTTAATTAATAGTCCAGTTCTGATCACTCCAGACTTTGAAAAACAATTTAAACTTGCCGTTGATACAAACGATGTAGGAGTTGGAGCTGTTTTATATCAAGAAACAGATGATAATGTTGAAAAACCTATATCATATTTTTCTAAGAAATTAGATAAACATCAGAAAAATTATTCAACTATTGAAAAAGAGTGTTTTGCACTGTTGTCTGCACTTCAACATTTTGATGTATATTTAAATCCCACTGTCCATCCTATTCTTGTTTATACTGATCATAATCCTCTCACCTTCATACATAAAATGAGAAACAAGAACCAGAGATTGACTAGGTGGAGTTTATTGTTACAGGAATATGATGTTATTGTAAAACATATTAAAGGTAAAGATAATGTAATAGCAGATGCTTTATCTAGAACTTATTGAAACACTTTGTATATACTATGTATTTTGTACATATTATTCATGGAAAGTTTTGTTACACTCAAACTTTTTAAGGGGAGGTGTTATGATATTGTAACTATCATATCTATTTAGTTGGCCTAATTTGTTTTGTGTGGCCTAAGAATGTTTACATTATATTTTGTTATATTGTGTACAAAATTATACACATTGTGTTACAAATATGTAGTTTAGAAATCACTGGAACAATCATTGATACTCATGGAATGATTAGAACTTTCTATTTCACTTACATAACGTTTCCAGAATGATCATAACAAAAGATGCGTAATCTAAATTTCTAGCGTTGTCTAGAAGTTTCCATTTGAGTATATATATATATAAGTATGCAGACCCTAAGGATAGACATAGATAGACTTAGACATCGTTAGACATCAACATTCTCAGCAGTTGGATTGACACTTTTATTAACAAACTACATCATACTAGATTGTGACCTATTGGATATAATATTCTGTGGATTCCGAGAAGATTTCCGGATAAAGAAAAGATAAAAGATTGGACATATATTTTGACAGTTAAGTTGACATTTATTTTTGTGTAATACTTCTTGTAAACTTGTGTATAATAAATCTTGTTAAATTTTATTATTGATTTGTGTCTTTTGTTGGCTACAATTAAAAGGCGATTTTCTGGCGTAACATGATAGAATAAGAGCTATTTTAACATACAAAATTGACCTCATTGAAAATATATTAATGATGAAGATTAATAAAAAACCTGTTTCGGAAATTAAAATTACTGTCATCAGAAACTTCGTGTGCCAGTCACCTTAAAGTCTTACTAATTAACCCGTCTGAGCATCTCTCCAAGTCCACATAAAAACGTATGTCATATCGGTGATCAACAAACATTACTAATAAATAATCAATATCAATTCTTCGCATCCTTTGATAGAATTTAATATTGTCACTTATTTGAGTAGTTCCAATTCTTCATCTATACGATTCTGATATTTTTCTGCATTTTCACAAAAATCGTCATACACACGTATGAGAAATTTTACCAAAGTTAAAAGAACGAAGAAAGGTCAAATAAAAGATTCGCTAATAAAATATTCGAAGAATACAAGTGTCATCACAATTTACTATAATTAGATGACAATTGTTCTAGTCTTTTAAATTCAATGGTTCAAGACATTGGTGGGTTTTTTCATCGGCAACAGAAAAGTGATGCTTATTTTTCAATACTTTTTCAGTTTACTTTTTTAGAAGTCATTTCTAGAAAAAAAAACCATCTTCAGTTGTTGATAAAAAAAGATGAGAAGAGTGCTTTTCTAACTCAAAATGGGATCTCAGCTCTCTCAACGTCGTCTCAACGTCTCAAGAAAAATCTTCTGCTGTAATGATCGAAAAAGATTACTTACATAAGAAAAATTTCAAAATCATGCAGGAACTCATTATAATATGAAATCAACACAATTTTAACACGTTAACGAATATAACTATAGGAGAAGGCTATAGGAGCTTTGTGAAAAATTGGTTTGAATTGTTGCTATGCGAATAAATTCCTGGAGTACCAAATTCAACATATTTTTACTGGCTGTATACCTCTCTGGAACACGACAATTATCCGTACATGTATGCAGCTATATCAGCGAAGTTCAGGGGGGAAATCCTATGGAATCGATTGATATGCAGCAAAGATTGACACTTTTGAAATCAAGTTGCAAAGCAAATTCAAAAGGACCTTATCTCGATGTAAACATTGTATGTGAATAGATGGAGAAGACCACAAATACATATACAGAAATCAAGAGGACCTTTTCGTAGGGAGCAACCATTTAACTTCAAGGGGGGTGGGTCACTCAACTTTTTTTTTCAAAATTTAACACTATAAGGTATTGGGAAAATCTGGATTCAGAATATTTTTTTTTGTCATCTGCTTGACCACAATATTTTTTTTCTCATCAAATTGGGGATCAGAATATTTTTTAGGAAAACCATACCCCCTTTGAAGTTAAAGGTTTTTAGAAATTGTGTTAAAAAAATAGTAAAAATCTTTTCATTGATAACCTTCTTTATAAAAGTAGTTATCTTTAATTTTTTAACCTGCACACACATGACTTTTGAATTGTTATATTCGCGAAAAGACAATATTTCTATATTGAAAGTTCAAGTGACAAGCGCAGACCGGTGTACTCTAAAACTTAAAATGTGAAAAATAGGTGTATTTTTGGAACTTGTAACATGCTAAGGACTATGTGGAACACTCTGAAAATGTTTGACCTGAAAGATCTTTAAATTTTGTATGTACTTGATTTTTTCCAATTGTTTTTATCAATATGCAGCAAAGATTAACATTTTCTAAATTTCAGTTTCACAAGCTTCTGATGCAATTATCTCTGTAAATAATGAACATAAAACATCGTGTCTTTGCATATACATTTCTAATAACACAGTTTAACAAATAATTTCTTAAAAATGTACGATTGTTTTTTAGAAATAACTTTTGATCAGTATCGTCACCGGCATTGTTTTACTATTGATTTTCTCGAAGAGGTAATTTTCTATTGTTCTTGTTCAATGTTAAATGTATTCAAACAGTTACTATTCAGCTTATAGTTTAAGTTAACTGGTTGATGAATAAAGTGAGAACAGTTGCACATACATATTCTATTCATAGGACATCTTTGAAGCTGATATTTAGATATTTTTTTTCAACGGCCTGCGTATCAATCATTTTGTTTACAGTGCGATATATTATAATGTTTAAGGCTTATGAATGAATCATTTTAAAGCAAGATGAATCAACTAGAACATAAGATTAAGGAATTTCATTTTGGTTTAAGCACAGTTTTTTTTTTATCTCATTCCAGAAAATCCTGATGTTCAAAACTTGCAGGAGGTGGCAGAGGGAAAGGCATCTACTCAAAGTTCGCAATTAGAAACTTATCAACCTGGTAATGCTAATGACGGAAATCTTAACACGTTTTCGCACACCAATAATGAGCAGTCACCATACTGGGAAGTTGACCTTGGTCGTGATTACAAGATCAGACAGATCAAAATATTTGTAAGGAGAGACTGCTGTGGTAAGCTGAATGGTTAATATTATAAAGTTAATTGTCTAATATGCTTTATATCGATATATGCAACAAGTGACCGTCATACGTAGCTTTGACACAAACATTTTTCACCAAAAGCTGCACAGGAAGTAAAACAACTGTCCGCCCAAAATAATTAATTGGCTTAGTGAGTAATGATCTGTAATAATGATACAAAGGGATAGTTCGAGGTTTGGGCTTTTTTCTGTGCTTATTTAAAAACATTCTCGCGTAAAATAGTAAAGCCATTGACCTCAATGTGTGTATGTTCGGAACCTATGTCCGTCCAGAACATTCTTGTCCATACACATATATAGTCTCTTCCATTTGATATTAAATAGTTAAAAGCTTAGGCACGAGAATACCTTGGGAGATTTTTTTAAATATTTTTTTTTTAATTAAAATTATGTTTATGGATTTCTGTTACAGGTGATCTAATCCGTCAGTTAGACATAACTGCAGGGCCATCACATAATCGGATGACGCAGTGCGCTATTTACACAGGACCTGCCAAGACAGGATACCACCTGGTCTTTGAATGCAGTCCAATAATAATTGGCCGTTACGTCAAAATACAGAAGAATGACACGAAAACTTAGCTTTAGCCGAGGTGCAGGTGATGGCAATAGTTGACAGGACAGTTGGTTAAAGAGACTAGTTTTTCCCTATTGCATATATATCGTTGAAGAATATCTCAGTTTTGTTAATGTAGTATGGGAGTCTAATGCCATCTTGCATAGCAAGTAATTGTTCCATATTTTTAATACAAAGTATTATTTTTGCACGATTAAGGAGATACAACTCTGAAAATTCATAAATGTATATATTTACAACTCTGAAAATTCATAAATGTATATATTTGCAATTGGTTACTTGATATGTAGCAAGAAAATTATTACGGTGACCTTATGTTCTTTTTTTTTATTTTCTCAGAGCCTTTCATAAGAGGTATCTTCTCGTATTGAATGCAAGTTCAAACTGTATACTTAGTTTCCTTATTTAGTAATGCTTTCGCAATGTATTTGTACCATCCATACGAAATATGTCAATTTTGTGTTACACTTAGCTTGGAAACATGCAAGGTGAATTGTACCTTTTAGTACATTTGATAAAACAGCACGAGATAAACTTTACTTTGGCAGAGTATGTAAACAAACACAATTGTTGATACTGCCCGATTATCCTAATACACCATATGTATCTTATTGTCAAACAAAATATGTGTATCTGATCCGATTTTATTAGTTTCCCGTTTAAATCCAACATTAAAATACTTTCTCTAATTCTTAGCCGATTTATCCCTTTCCTGACCTGTTGTAATTTTTATTTAATCAACGTGTGGTTCGTTTGATCTCAGTTCTTCGTTGTCAAAATTCAAATATGACGTCAAATTTTCTTGCTTTCCTTTGAATTTCCTATTGTGACGTCGCGAAAAAAGGTGACCATACCTTTTGACGTTACATAGAAAGAACACATCTTTTTGCAGATCCTTGGAAAAGACGGCTTAAGTGTGTCTGCCATTGTCTAACTAGTTATAGGAACAGATTCTACCACAAAATCTCGTGCAATATAACATTTCTCCACTCTCGACATTTCCGAGTGGAGAAATATCATATCACACTGAATGCAGTAGTAGGATCTATCATACCCCCTTTTTGCGTTCATCTGCTATATTCGATTTTTAGAAGAATGGACATAAATGCGAGTGCAATTATTGCCATTTTAGTAAATACTGCATACAAATAATGCTATACTTGCGTCTTTTTTATTTTTGCGATGTATTTTACGTCTCAATTTTCGCAATGACATAAAAATCGCAAAAACAAAATGTTTTAAATATTTTAACCTCGCTTCGCTCGCCATATTTGCAAAGGTATACAATAGACATATCGTTATGCTTTATATTTTCATGTTTCGATACAATTAAAACATTAAATTTCATTTTGACTGCTTTGTTTGATTGAAGTTGTATGTGTATTCTTCAAAAATGGAAACTGTAGTATAAGAGTTAAATTACTATAGTAGACGACCATTTGATTCTGAAAAGAGGAGACTAGCAGATTTGTGGCACTTTTTGGGTGATCATCGAAGAAATATGCTGGCCCTAGTCTGAGTGAAAATAAATTATCTTGCCGCCTTTAATTTGGAAATAAATATTGCGACTTTATCAATTTTGCCAGTGGAGGAAACCGGAGTGCCCGGAAAGATGACTTTTCTCGTCAATTAAGATTCAAACTTACAACTTCAGTGTAGACAGGCTAGTGATACATAGTAGGACTATTTAGACCAATCGGTCACCGAGGATTCCTGTATAAGATAAAAAAAAGGTTAAAACTTCAACACTAAAGTATTTTTGTACAATGATTGTACAGTCGACAGTATCTTAAACTAATCCACATTGAAACGGAAACTACAGATAACATCAATATTTCTCTAAACCATTTATTTAAGAACCTCTGTCGATTGTCTATGGTATACATTCGGTGCCAAAATATAAGAAAACCAAAATAAAACGATTGAGAGCATAAAAACATAAGGATCTTATTATAAACAGAACAATTAAAACCGTTCAAGTTAATTTTGCCGGAATGAGTAGCAATCTCAGTTTTAGATACAGCTAGATAATATATATATATATCTGCAATCTATCATTTAAAATCGTGCTAGTGCAGAAGCACTAGCTACCATGCCAAATGTATCCTCCGTGACTGATATATCCAAAGTAGCAGTACTTACCCAATGTTAATCTCTAACAAGACCTGATAATAACAACAACTACAGCAACAATTATGGGCACCATACAGACCTCTGTATGAAAACTTTATAAGTTAAAGGTTTATATGAGCATTGAAAAAAAGAAAAATTCATAGGAATTAGCAAGTGGTGATCCAATATATCCATTATTTGTCGTATATGTATGCTTAAACCTTTTTTCAATATGGTTTACCGGATCAAATTATTCAACAAGAGTAAATATAACCACACTCTAAAAGTGGAGCTGTTTTGCATTCACCTTATACGTCCGTCCGTTCGTCCGACAAATATTTTTGTTACACTCTCAGGTTTCGTCACACTTTGTTTAGAAACCATAACGCGACTGAGAGTAGTTGTAACGTGTGAGCACTTTTCGGATCTGTCACACACATACTTCCTGTTTGGTGATAGTTTAAATATTTCCATACTTTGAATGCATGTACTTACATTTCTTTTTGTCACGCATTTCTACAGTACTATTGAACAGAATGACTATATAATTAGGCAGCAGTTTGACAATGATAAGTTGTAATATGTGAGCGCTTTTTGGATGTGTTACTTTCTGTTTGCCGATACTTGAACTTTACATCATGTGAAATCGAAACAAATATTTTCGTCACACTTTAAAAACAAAAACTACTAAAAAAATCAAAATGACCAAAGAAATTCCAGTCACTGGTTTTAGAGCAGTTGTGGATACAAACTATTGGACGATTTAAAGACGAACAGACAATTAACACAACAATCACTAACGAGAGTTAAAAATCTTTGACATTACACAATATACATTAATTCAGCGAACAGCCGACACAGGGGAGCTAACTAAGGAGGAGATGATTTCTCAAACCTCTTCTTTCTTTTTCAGTATCAAACATTTAATACATACTCTTTATCTGTTCAGTGTATGCTCAATGGTGTTACTATGTCCTTTGATTGAGTTAAGCTATTTCAGTTGATATTTTATAGTGTGTCTTTCTATGTTGTGATGTTACACTATTGTTTCAGAAAAAGGGTGAAGGTTTGGTACCATTAAAACGTTTAAACCCGCTGCATTTGTTTGCACCTGTCCTAAGTCAGGAATCTGATGTTCAGTAGTTGTCGTTTGTTGATGTGGTTCATAAGTGTTTCTCGTTTCTCGTTTTTATATAGATTAGACCGTTGGTTTTCCCGTTTGAATGGTTTTACACTAGTAATTTTTGGGGCCCTTTATAGCTTACTGTTCGGTGTGAGCCTAGGCTCCGTGTTGAAGACCGTACTTTGACCTATAACGGTTTACATTTATAAATTTTGATTTGGATGGAGAGTTGTCTCATTGGCACTCATACCACATCTTCTTATATCTCTTTAAATATCCCCGCTATAATACTGTCATACTCTTTTTGCTATATCTGCCTTTATAATATAGGAAAAATATATTAAGTAAGGTAAGTACAGACAAGCGTTTAGGATGTACCAAATGCTATTTATGTAGAAAGTTATTTTTCTTTATTGCGAACAATGAAAATAAGGAGTGATAGAAAGCTTACAAAGTATAAATACATTAATAAGATAAGTAATAATCAAATTATTTAAGTTGACTGTCCTTTTTAATATCACTAGTCTTTTTATGCTTCGCTTAATTTGTTTAAAGGTATAGATCGTGTCATTTTATGGACGAAATCTAAAAAATGAATCGGTTAAATCACACCTTTATGAATCACTCATATCTATAAATATTAAAATATTGTGTAACTTTATAAGATGAAGTAATATAAAGTGTTGAATATCCGTCTTCTGTAATATAAACAGTATCGATAGAATTTAATACGCGTACTTGTATACATTTTTATGTGATCATATCAATGGGAGATTTGAGAACGTTAACAGTTGAGAATGTGTGTAAAGAATGTGACTGTGACAAACCAGTAGAATGGGTCTGTCTAGAATGTAACTTTCCTGTCCACGATTTCTGTATTGCTGCACACATCAATAGACAGCCATCATTGACGCATAGTGTTATTCCAAACTTTGACGCCCGTAAGTACCGAAATGTCTAATAAACAGACTTGTGTAAAAATAATTAATCTAAATACACAGATCTTTCAAGAGTTGTCTAATAAAGCGCCATTACTGTATGTTTTCTCCATGACTACAAAATGTAGGAATATTGAGCACGCGCACACACACAGTTTGAATTAACTTGTAATTTAGGTTTTAGTATTAAAATGTAATTATAAGAATTGAATGCTCTTTTATGGATTTATTGTGGAGTAAAAGCGTTGACCGTGAAAACATTCACGAATTCATGTACGCAAAGGGTTTCGGTCAACGCTTTTTTATCCAGATAAAAGTAAACAAGAATCATTCAATTCTTTTCAACCTCCTATGTGAAAACGGCCACTATCTCGGAAGTCCGTATATATTGTTCTTCATCTTGACAGTTGCTTCGTTTTTAATAGCATACAAGAACTACTAGCCTAAGGGTTTACCAAATATTTCAATAGCATTGGACTTCTTATTCCGTTATAGACACTCTAAGTTGAAAGCCTGCCAAAAGTGTCGTTGAACATATTAATACTAAGATTCTCAAAATCAAAGTCGAAGCCATCATGCAAAGACCTAGACTAACATTAATTAAACTTTGTTATTTACATGCATCACTAATAAAACATTTATTCAAAATCACTATTTTTGTCTTTCTTTTATATTTCCATTAATATATTTTTTCAGTCACACAAGGGCATGTGCTTGGAACGAAAACAGTCACAAAGCCTCGTGCTGACAAAATCATAGTATGTGGGCCTGGAATTGACCCAAATGGACTGGTCGGAGAATTCGACAGCACATTTAATATAGAAACGTATGGTGCAGGTCACGGCTATCTGAATATACAGATAGTAGGACCGAAAGGTAGAGTAATTTTATTCAATAATTATTAGTTTAGAAGTTTATTTTTCTATGGTATAAATAATGTGTAGTGTAGAGAGTAGAAAAATCATGTATATCCTTCTTTACGTTTCATAAAGATACAATAAACGAACAAAAATTAATAAAAGAACATTTAAATTTTCGTGTGCGTGAAATTCCCTTCATATCCATGGAATTCTTATGGAATAGCCCTAAGGAGTTGCATATATGATATTCTTTGCAATATACGCATATAGGTTGTATTTCTGTAAATATAGACAATGCAATTTCCCATAGGAACTCCTCTTACGGCTAAAAATGTGCCACTTTTACTATGAAGTTTCGTAAAGAACTATATCCTAGAATGGAAAGTTTATATGCACAACTTTTTTTCAAAGGTCAAAACATAGGACTGTGCTGCATATATGCCTCGAACTTTTTAGAGTTTAAACTAATATACTAAAATTCTGTACTACCCCCCCCCCCCCCCTTTCACTTAAGGTCTTCCTCAGAGTTCAATTTAGCCGCTATACATGTGTATTTATACTGGTAACATTCTCAAGTTGTGTCTCTACGAGATGAAACATACAGATCATATATGGGAACCAGTAGGTAAACAAAACAAAATAGCCATGAATATTAAATTTCTCCCCAAAAGAGGCGTGGTGTGCGAAACAGCTGTATTTACAAAGTGCAACCTATATATCAACACAATTTCAGTGCGTAATGGAACGTGTTTTTATAATATTTTCATTATACAGGTATTTCAATGCGCCTTGGAAATCTTTGTAGTATTCAGGTACATTAACGACCAACAGCTCTATAAGTAAAGTACAAACAACAAATTGATAATCTAAATATTAACCAGAAAAGCCTCGGAACAGACAGTCCCATATAAGGTCAATATTGCCTAGTTTAATTACTTTGATAAATCTGGGACCGATATAATATATTAGTCCAAGGATAAATTACAATATTAATACACTAAAAATTAACGTTTATTTTCAAACATTAACAAACGAGCCGTTAATTCTTTTACTTTTCGGTATTTTGTCAATTTGTGTATGGCTTTTGTTCATAAATTAATTTTGTCCTTTCTATTTCATTATGTAAGTAAAAGTCAAGATGAGGATATTGGAACAAAAATGAATACATACAAGAGACGTTAAAACTACAAATGTATTTATATTTATATACAATTCAGGGGCATTCGAAGTCAAAATGGCACCACATAGTGAAAGGAAGACGACCTTAATGTGTTCATATGAGGCAAAGGATGTCGGTGAATACACAATCACTGTCACGTGGTCTGGTTTAGAAGTACCCGGATCCCCATTCAAAGTTGTACTGACGGACCAGATAGATTCAAGTCTATAATTTCTTTCAGTGTTGAAAATAAACCTGTGTGCAATATTTTATTTCTTTGAATATAATTTCAATATTTCTATCCTTGCTCAGTGCTAATAATATATTTGTTGTAGTGAATCAAGCATTTATCCAATAAAACAATTCATAAACCATTGAACGATTAAATTTTTATCTGAAATGTGGTTGATAATAATACCATGGGTTAACAATAGTAGCTGACTATGCAACTTATGGGTTTGGCCCATTGTTGAGAGCCGTACGGCGACCTATCGTTGTAAACTTCTATTTCATTTGGTCTCTGGTGGAGAGTTGTCTCATTGACAATCATATCACATCAGCATTCTTTTTTTTTTATATTTACAGTTACTCCCTCTTTACAACTCTTTGCTCAGACTCCCCACTTATCCCCACGTCATCTCGTTCAAATTACCGTTTTATTTACTCAGGATCACACTGTCGGTCGCCAATGTCCGAACTTTTCATATAAAAAATATATAATATAATTCCCTTGCGCACATCACGTGTTTCTGAAAGAAACATCAAGTACTCTCGAAACTCAAAATTTGGAAAGCCAAAAATATCAAACACTAGAGAATCAAAAACTAAAATGGCCTACACAATACAGTCTTTTGTTTACCAAATCGTACTTTTTGTATGAATTTAACTTTAGTTTTCAAAATGTTCATGCAGATGGACATTTACGCGAGGAACGATTTTGAACTTTAAATACGTGCATGTAAGTATAAGATGTATGAGGGTCTGGATGGGGGATCCTTTAATTCTGTATTCTTTAAGAATGTTTCTCTTTTCTTTATAATGTTTATCTATTATTTTACATTCTTTATATTTTAACACCTCATTATTCTCTATTCTTCAGTTTTATTGCCTATTTTTCTCTATGTTTATTTTTTTGCCCATTTTTCTGTAGTATTGTTCCATAATTCTCTATTCTGTATACCCCATCCAGACCCTCATGTATGTTACACCTGTGTTACATTTTATAATTGATAGGTATTTGAAGCAAGCTATATAATATTTAGAGTAACACCTCCGATTATTGGTCAATATCTGTTTATCAAACGTATGCCAAGACATAAAAATATCAGTTATTATGTTCTGCCTGGGATAAAGTGAGATGATATGTTTTCTGGTAATTGCCAGCCGTGTCAAACGACTCAAAAACTTGTTTTATCTGCTTCTTCCCAAGCACGCGTCATTTAGAAGTAATTAGAGCAATAACTGGTCGATTCAGAGTCCGAATAAAGATCTGGCTAGGGTGACATGTGGACGTTTACCACGTGAACTAGCAGATGTCGGTCTAGTACAAAACAGCGTTTGAATATTTTACATTGTCATTTCGGGACATTTTATAGCTTACTATGTGGTATGGGTTTTGCTGATTGTTGAAGGCCGTACGGTGACCTATAGTTGTTAACATCTACGTAATTTGGTATTTCCCCGTTTGAATGCATATTGCAATGGTCGTGTTTTAGGAAACTATAAACTATTTGGATAAAATAAAATGGGAGCTAGGGCATAAAGATATAAGTTCATAAAAATCTCTGAATGTTTTAGTGGCATTGATTTAGGAAGAGTAGTGAATTCTAACAGCGGACAAATAAAATTCAGCGATACATTAACCTAAAAACTTAAAACGTGACATTTTTCGGAATTTGTCACTAAAATACGAAATAGCTGTGAATAAGTTTTCAAGATAGACATTGAAATTATTACAAAACTTTGCCAAAACCCCTCAACTTCAATTTTAATGTTCAACAACACATCACAAAATCTGATTTAAAAAGTAAATATAAAAATAAGAAGATGTGGTATGATTGCCAATGAGACAACTCTCCACAAGAGACCAAATGACACAAAATATAACAACTACTATAAATCACCGTACGGCCTTCAACAATGCGAAAAACCCATACCGCATAAAAGACCCCGAAATGACAAATGTAAAACAATTCAAACGAGGAAACTAACGGCCCGATTTTCAGTAAGCATGAATATTTGTGTTCATTTAAATAACACAAAAACAATTAAATCATTTATTAGTAGAGATAAATTTATATACAGTGTGCACAGTACTGTTCAGAAATAAAATCGGATTACTCAAATAAAAATATAAAAACTCCATGAATGTTACCCAGCATAGAAACGATCATAGAGTTTAACCCAATATACATTTTAGTACTTCAATTAAATTAGAAACTTGATCACAAATAGTTATAATCAGGTCTTGAATTGTTTTTCTCACTATGATTTTTCTTTGGTTTTTACTTTGATAAATATTTTAAAAAAACTAAGCATAATTGTGAATGAACCTGAAATTGAATTGAAAAAAAAAAAAACTCAGAGAAGAGTATTAAAAAAAGAAGAAAAATGATACAGTTTTCACAAATGATTATATATTTCGTATTTTGACTGTGCTTAAATCAATACTCGAAAAAAAAACCAGACATCACCTTTCGAGTCTTTGTGATACCTCAAATGACGAAGACGGGCAATTCGGATGTTTTGGAGAAGAGAAAAGGAAACTTTTCGGAACTGATCAAACAACCCTGCCAAATTTCTTTTATCATTTAATTCATCACAAACATCTGTACTGAAGATATTAACAAACATTAATGCTCATTAAGGTACAACAACAATGTTTAATCAAAGGCAACTGAAGAAAACTGATGTTCAAATCTCATGAATCCATTAAGACAATACACATCAATGTAAAAAGCCAAATGATGGAATTGTAGGATTTACAAAAAAGTGAGACCGGATGCGTTGATAAGGTAAACGCCTCCTGCAGTGCACACACACCCCTGCAATCCAAAGTCATCCCCAATCAAAATAACATTTCCGGTAATAGGACACACTCGGTAAAGTTACAGATCAGACGACTATTCTTGTACCTAAAGATCTGAGACCACGAAAGCATGTCGCAAGTTTGACAATTAAATTACAAATAAATTAGTTTAGATGTCGTCTGTCGTCATTTCCATGGTTCATAGTCATGCTCGCAAAAATACGTAACAACGCAGCACAGCCGCAGTCAAAGTTCCAGGGATAATTCAAATGGTTTATTTTAAATTTAATGTTCAGATGTTGCATTTCTATTTACTTCGGTAGACACTAACACAAGAACAATCTGAGAAAATTGAAAGTTATGTCGTGGGAATACTCGTTTGATGTTACCACTGTTATTTAGCGGCTTTCCATTGACATGCAGATAAAAGGAATTCCATTTTATAAGTTATATCTCACATTGGGATTATATTACTAGTATTCATTATGTATAAAACATTTTCATCAAATTAAATTAAATATGTAAAACCTTTGAATCTTGGACTAGAAGAGTGAACAGTTATTATGATTTAAAACATTTTTTTTAACAAAATAAAAGAACAGTGTGATAATTATGCAAATTTAATATTCTTGTTCATGCAATGAAATTTAAATATCAATATATTTATGACTTTTTTTTATACGACTTCAAATTATCCATTACGGATTTTTCCAATAGACTACAACATCGCGTGTAAGTAACAGCTTGAACTTACAATTTATTGAAATTTCCTGTAAAATGTTTTTGCCAAGAATTTTTACGAGGAAATTTTTGAAACTTTGAATTTCAAAGCAAAGGATAATATGAGATTTTAAAACCAATCGTCTTTATTCTAAAATTGTACATAATGCAAGTTATGTATTATATAATTTCGATTTTCGATAGTCATATCACTTTAAACGAAACAGACTTTTTAAATTTTAAAGTTTTATTTATTGTAACATGTCTGTATAATTTTTACTATTAATCAGTCTTTGTTTTTATTTAAAAAAGATGACTGAATACTACAAGTAGCGTGTTGCCAAAGTTTTGTCACTCTCAAATATTTTTCTTGTCCCAGTTGTGGTTTAAATAATTCGTCCTTTTATCGGGCTTATTTCATTTTAAACAAATCACATTAACGGTTTCACGAGATAGCCTCCCCTTAAAACATCTATTGGATTTATTGTCCTGGGATAAATAAAATAGGTCCATCGACGTTTTTTTATTTAACTATATTGATTCTGTGATCTGCTTAAATTTTCTCTATTTTCATTATTATTACAGTACTGTTAGTCTTTTGCTGTCTTTATCTGTCTGGAATATCACAACTGGAGCTCATCTTTTAGGGCGAAAAACCCGGATGTCAAAGTAAATCCATTCAAACGAGAAAACTAACGGACTATTACAGCTACTACCAAACTTTGAATTATGATTTCGAATTTGATTATTTTGAATTGAATTATAAACACTGGACACTTTTAATTTGCAAAACACTCATTTGCAAATCCGCCGCCGCCTCAAATAAGAGCTACAGTGTCATGTATATAACCAAAATGTGCGAAATTACACGGGATTCAATAATTTCATTGGTTTTCTACTGTTACTATTATATTTATTTTGCTATTTGATTTATAAAAACATGGGATTTTCATTATCCCATTGGACAGGGCAAAATTCCATGGGACTGACCATTATCCCATGGGATTTTGGTTAAATTCCATGGGATTTTTTTGTCCCATGGGATAATTGTAGTCCCATGGGACAAAAAATCCCATGGGACTATAATTATCCCATGGGATTTTAATTTCCATGGGACAAAATAAAATCCTATGGGATTCAAATTATAAATATATAGATATAAATATACAGTAATGTGTATGTTACAATGAATGCTGTTTGGTAGTAAAAGTTTTAAATGTATACAAGTTTTTTATATTTTATATATATATATATATATATATATATATATATATTTTTTTTTCATTTTGTCACAAACATGTTTTTTATTTGTTTATATGACAATAAAGATTATTCTTATTTTGGAATGCATAATAATATTTATGGTCAAAGAGTAAAGTCCTTTCACTGAAACAAAATGATGACATGTCTAAATAAATGAAAAATATTGTTTTGAAATCTTTGTCTTGTTTATTTTATTATGAAAATAGAACTGAAAAAAATATTTCATATTCTGACTGAAAAGTTTACTCTTTTCATGAGGTAAGGTTTTCTTTGATATAGTTTCATTGAAATACATGAATATGCAAACAATTTGAATTATATACCTTTGTGGTGTACATAATATTATGCTTATATTTGCAAATTTATAATATAAACACTTTTTCTGTTAAATTTTGTTTTCTTTTTCACTGCTTGCTATGTACAATTATTCAGTCCACTATATAAGAGTCAAGTCAATAAATTATTCATCCACTAGAATATTCCTGCAATTCTTAGACAACACATTTTTTCAATCTGTTCTTCAAAGATCTTCCTCCGTACATCTTTATTGGTTGGAGCGATGCAAATGAGAAGAAAAGCAAGTTTATTTGGACAACAACATACTAATATTTTTTCATTCGTTCCTTCTTTCAATTGATAATTACATTGTTGCATTTACATGATCAAGTTCTTGTGCATCTATGATCGTGATGATATGACTCCTGTTTGTTTAAAGTCATTATGTTGAAATTTCCTCTTTCTAATAAATGTAGGAAAAAACACGTTCCATTTCAAATTGATAAAAAAAGTCGCACTATGGAGAAAATATCAACTTTAAGTTTTCTGTTCAGTATTGATCTGTTGAATGATGACCATGAAAACCGAGATGTCTGACCTACAAATACACAAAACTCAAAAATTATCAGTGAAGAGAAATACAGCAATAAAATGGCTATTTTATCATGTTTATGAACATTTTGATAAACTTTCATTTGAATATATGTTAGTACTCTTATTTCAGTGCTTTGTGTCTATGATTTACATATTACCGGTTGTTGTTTGGTTCCTTGTTGCAGTCTTTTGAGTTAAGCCCATTGCAACAAATGTTTACAATTTGTTCAAATGTTGTGCTGTTATTAAAACCATTGTCGGGTATATTTTTCTATAAATGAACTTTATCATATACTTAATAGAAAAATAAAATAAAAAAAAAAAGGGGTCACCGTTCATTTACGCTCACAATCCGCCTTCGAAAAAAGCATACATTTTTGTAAAGGTACTTTTTTTCTGTTGAACTAATAGGAGAAATAGATGTAATATCGAAATAAAAAAGAACTAAATTACAGAAATCGCTTAAATTTTACCAAAGTTTAGTATAAGTACAGCTTATTTGAAAATGATTATAAAAAATATAGGTCACCGATGAGTTTAAAAAGATATTACAATTCTAATGCCAAAAAATAGCATTTTTGCACCAAAGGGAGATAATTTGGAGCTTTTTCAATGATATATACATTTTAAAAGTCATCTGGGGCCAAAACGAATAGATTGTTTTGAATGATTTTTGTACCATATGATAAAGTAACAACTAATAAAATTATAAATAAAATTAGTTATGAAAATTTTTTTTTTAATATTTTCTGAAATTTTATACCCTCAAGCCTACCTTAAATGTCATTTGATCTCTATTGGAGAAAAGTCTCATTGGAAATCAGACTGCTTCTTATTTTTATATCAACCCAGCCATATTATGCCTGTCCAATATCAGGAGCTTGTACATAGTTCAGTGGTTGATGTTGGTTCATATCCGTTATTTTTGTTTTTCATAATTTTTTGTTTTTATAAATTAGTTTGGTATATTTGAAGTTTGAATTGATGTTTTGTTTCAAATGTTGTTAGTGTTGTCTTTTATAGATTACTCTATCATGTATAGGGTATGGGTTTTCTCATTACTTACAGGTCATCATTGGCCTCTAATAAGTAATTACCATGCTTACATCCACTTAATTGAACTCTGACGAATAGTTTTCTCATTTATCATACCACATCTTACTTTAATAAATATTTAATCATTATTCAAGGGCAAAACAGTGGACTTACCATTTAGGCTTTATTGACCTCTGTAAATCTATTTTGTTGATAATTTCTTCTGTTTATAGTTTCCTTTATCTTTAATGTTCTTGCCCTACACATAAAAGGGTAAACATTATCATTTAATGACAAAAATAACTACTATTACATAATTAGTAGGCAACTGAAAATTTTGCCTCATTTGTATATAACGTCGACTTGCTCATCATTCTTGCTGTTTAATATCATCATTATTCTATGAAAATGAGGTCACAGTAAAATTAACCTTGGCAGACAGACATCTTCTTATTTTTATATGACACCTTGCAGTCATTCCGTACAACAACAAGTAGACCTATGCTTATAATATCTGATAAAATGACAAAACTAAAAAAACTTAGCATTGACCAAAGAACCATAAAATGCGGTCATGGTTATATGAATCTGCCAGACAGACATGCACACCTTACAATTGTTACATATCCACCAAATATAATCTACCTGTAACTTTAAGCATATGATAAACTGACAAAACAATGCAGTGTTTCATTGACCAATGAACCATGAAAATGAGGTCAAGGTCATATAAAATATGGCAGACAGACATGTGCATCTTACAATCATTCCATTCACAAAATAGAGGGGCATTATTGCTTACAGTATCCGGAAATAGACCAAACCACAAAAACTAAACATTTTCATAGTTCCTTATACCCTGCCACATTCGTTATGTATGTGCCTGTTCCAAGTCAGGAGCCTATAACTCAGTGATTGTCGTTTGTTTATGTGTAACATATCTGTTTTTCCATTTTTTGTACATAAATTAGGTCATTAGTTTTCTCGTTTGAATTGTTTTACATTGTCATTTCTGGACCTTTTATAGCTGACTAAGCAGCATGGGCTTTGTTCATTGTTGAAGGCTTTACAGTGACCTTGAGTTGTTAATTTCTGTTTCATTTGGTCTCTTGTGGAGAGTTGTTCAATCATATCCCATCTTCTTTTTTTATATTGTCCAATGAACTATGAAAATAAAGTAAGATGAAACTTCTCAGTCAGACATATGCACCTAGTTGACCTTTGCTAATTTGAAAATAAGAAAATAGAAAAACTGGCCAAAAAAAAAAAGTAACATCAAGCAATGAACCATAAAATGAGGTCAAGATTGAATAAAACATGTCAGACTAACATGTACATCCCTAAAATTTTCATACAACGAATATACTTGACATGTTGCATACAATATTAGAAAACCCGACCAAAACACAAAACTTAACAATAACCACTGAACCATGAAAATGAGGTCAAGGTCAGATGAAACTTGCCAGTTGGACATGCATACCTTACAATCATGCCATACAATAATTAAAAGTAAATATAGTAGACACATTGTTTATGGTATCTGAGATATGGACGTGACCACAAAAGCTTAACCTGTTCACTGATCCATGAAATAAGGTCAAACCAAGTGAAAACTGTCTGGCGAACATGAAGACTTTGCAAGGTATGCACATATCAAATATAGTTATCCTTAAATTGTTTAGTATTCTTGATTTCTCTTATAATGAGTAATAGGAATCCTATTACTCATTATAATCATGATAATAGAAATTATGGATACTAAAAAACCTTAACTTTTTTTCAATGCAGACACTTAGCCATGAAATGAGGTCACTCAAGGTGAATGAACATATGACAGACGAAAACTTCATAACATAAGGCATGTATATACAAAGTATGAATGGTCCAGGTCTTCTGCCTTCTTAATATTAGGCTTTAATTAAGAAGTAAGTTAACATTTTATCACTAGTATTTTGGGGTTCGTGAGGATAGAAAACCAGAAAAATTGACACAAATCCCTGTGGTACGACAATATGTGCCATAATCATGATAATATTAGTCCAAATGATAATGACGTCTTGCATGGCTATTTCAACTTTTTTATGGGACGCCGTCATGGTAAAAAAAAGCCTTGCAAGAGGTCATAATTGTTTGTATTACAAAAAGAAGTAACCTAATTCTTACTTGTTAGTTGTTAGGGGCTAGCAAAAAAGATTTATTTAAAGTCGGTTATACATATAACAATACAACATAAGCTCTGTAGAGCTTTTATCCGACATACATATATGACAAGCACAATACATAAAACATAAAGCTCATCACTGAGATGGTAGTCTCAGATAGAAGGAGACGGGGTCAACCAAACCCTATTCAATCTGAATATAGGACAGAAAGTCACAGGACAAAAAGTCACAGTCAAACAGTCACAGACAAAAAGTCACAGGACAAAAAGTGACAATTAAGTTTTGAGATTATTTTTCTTTGAACATGTTGAACAAGAAAACACTTTTTTTTGTATTTTTCTTGAAGTTTTATACATGAAGCAACTTTGTAATTGAAATGTATTCAATAAATATCAATAATGATCAAATAATTGTATGAAAACAAAATGTCAAAGTGGCTTGGTACTTAAATGGCTTCAATTTGCCAATAAATATATCCTTTGCATGATTAAAAACTAAAACATTTTCATTTATCAAGGTTTATGACATGTATGAGCAATTTCCTTAAATTAAAAATGAATATATGTAATAAAAAGAAAATATTTCAAGATCTTTTTCATATATATTATAACAATTGTCAACAAATTGTTTGTGACTTTTTGTCCTGTGACTTTTTGTCCTATCAAATTTGTGACTTTATGTCCTGTGACTTTTTGTCCTGTGACTTTCTGTCCTTTTACTATCCATCTAAATCAGTGAACTGAATAATTGTTTTTTGCAGTAGTCCGGGTAGCGAGTCGATATAAAAAAGAAGATGTGGTATGATTGCCAATGAGACAACTGTCCACAAGAGACCAAAATGACACAGAAATTAACAACTATAGGTCACCGTACGGCCTTCAACAATGAGCAAAGCCCATACCGCATAGTCAGCTATAAAAGGCCCTGAAATGACAATGTAAAACAATTCAAACGAGAAAAATAACGGCCTTATTTATGTACAAAAATGAACGAAAACAAATATGTAACACATAAACAAACGACAACCACTGAACTACAGGCTCCTGACTTGGGACAGGCACATACATACATAATGTGGCCGGGTT
The DNA here is from genome assembly GCA_017311375.1 of Mytilus coruscus. Classification (NCBI taxonomy): domain Eukaryota; kingdom Metazoa; phylum Mollusca; class Bivalvia; order Mytilida; family Mytilidae; genus Mytilus; species Mytilus coruscus. Next base: position 34,890,725 of record CM029604.1, on the reverse strand, counting down.
AAACATGTTAGCGGGATCCCAACCTCCCCTAACCTGGGACAGTGATATAACAGTACAACATAAGAACGAACTATAAAAATCAGTTGAAAAAGGCTTAACTCATCAGATGGACAAAATACAAGTGGACGTGGCAGGGTATTTGTACATCCAAACAACAAAAAGACACTAGGAACATATCTGAGAGTACTCGCAGTTATCTGAAAGCTAGTTCAAAGCCACTAACAACTTATAAAAAAATCATGCATCTAAGACTAAATTATCAATCCGTACACATCCAACATCCAATGGATTTAGTGTAAAGACGTCATAAACAGTCAGAGAAAACATGACCTTGTGCAATGCCAAGATACAGGTATCGACAGATTGTAGATCCATGGATGTGTATATGTATAAAACATACTAGTAATATTTAGTTTGCTTTTAATTTACTGATAACAAAATCAATATTTATACCAATAAAAACAATATTCAATGATCTTATTACAGTGTTGAATTGGTAACCTTTTAGAATAAGTTTATTTCAAGGAGCGATAAGTTTACAAGGATCATTTCTAAATTTCTGGGCACGGTTATCTGTTATTAATCATGCAAATTGAGAGTCAACACTTACACAATACCTTTTTCAGAATGTCAGCTAAAAACAAAGAATCACTGATGATAGGGGAGTGTAACCGATGAATTGATCCTGAATCAGATAAGATTTTCCAAGTAACGGAGAACCTCTTAATTGAGCACAGTCGCCTGAAGATTTAATAATAATGCTACTAAAAATATTTTATTTCCCCAATTTGTCGCTATTTTTTCGCTATAATTATTAAATCTCCAGGCGACTGTGCTTTGAGTGAATATAAATAATGACGAGGGCCTCACGAATAAATATAAATCTGAAATACTGGAACATCGATTAGCAGAGCTCGAGCAGCAAAGTAAATTTACACATAAATCTCGAAGTTATTTACGATCAACAGACTGTGCTCCTGAATAAAGCTGTTAAATACATTAATTTGTGTTTTTTTACTGCTACAAGATATTTGAATCAAATGCTAATTACGCACCAGTTGCTGAGCAGAGAATCACTCTAAGCCAGGAACAGTCTATTACTAACTGTTAACAGTAAGAATAGAAGGACCCTGTAAAAAGGCAGTCAAATCCTAACAGAACTGTAAATTAATGATACATGTATATCAAGTTCCAGCACCTCACCCAGCACACTGAGTTAGCAAACTGGTGTGTGTAAGTCTTATAATATAAAACTGCGTAGGTTTGATTCAACGTTTCATGCCAAGAAATTGCCTCCGTTGAAATTTTGCAAACATCCCATAGAGTAAATTACATGGATGATTAATTTTGACCATTTGGTATATGGCTGTGTTTTAAGTGAGACGTACACGCGGGTCATAAATTAATTTATTGAATGAAATCAAATCTTTAACTACTAATGGATGCCGTAGGAGGTCGACCGGAATTTTTAGCGAGGATTTCTTGGCATATAACAGATAGAAAACTCAGGGTAAGCATTCATAGAACCGAGACAAGGGGCAGTGGCAAATATTTCATGTATATTTTGAACACAAAGAGGATTACCTCGGTACCCTTTGCCAAAAATAATCTTCTTTTTCTTCTATTTGCCAACGGACTTTATGTTATGAATTGTAGTTTCACTTTCCATATTCGGTATTTATTCTAACTTAAGCTCCACGTAGTAAAAATCACGTGATTCAGGAATATACTATCTTGGAGTTAGACTATTTCTTTCTTTTCGAGCGGGGACTCCAAGCAATCAACATGCATGTGTATAACGGCACTGTAGATTTTCTTATTAAATAAAAAAAGTTGCCGGTCCGGTACATGAATAGATCGGTTAGAAATCAAAGTTTTAATTTTAATTAGATTAGAGGGTTCAAAATAGAGAGCACAAAAAAAAGGGGGTGGGTGGGGGTGTTCCACAGGGAATATTTCCTTCTTATGAACTCTACATCTGAAAGGTTTAGTTTTTTTTTTTATTTTATTGAAAGAGAGAAAAACAAATGTAAGACAAATTGTGAATGGTCTTTCTTCCTTTCTCCCATGCCAAGAAATTGCCTCCGTTGAAATTTTGCAAACATCCCATAGAGCAAATTACATGGATGATTAATTTTGACCATTTGGTATATGGCTGTGTTTTAAGTGAGACGTACACGCGGGTCATAAATTAATTTATTGAATGAAATCAAATCTTTAACTACTAATGGATGCCATAGGAGGTCGACCGGAATTTTTAGCGAGGATTTCTTGGCATGGTTTGGATATTTTCTTAGGAGCGTTGTAAAATTATATCTTAATCTTTGTTAAAATACGATTTTAAATTGTTACATTCTGTCTATTTCATAATTTTGTCAAAGTGTACTTTTTAAAGACAAAATGAATATTCCATTTTGATTTGAGGAAAATCTTTTTGAACTGTAATGACATGGTCAGTCAACTGATTTGTTGCAAAGCTGATTACAGGTAATTATAACATACAGTAATTTTCCATTACGACAGTGCGTGTACCCTCGGGTGTGTATAACGTATAGTTTTCTAGAGAACATCCTGTCTACGTGTAATACAGATTGATGACATTACACAAAATTTCTTTTGTTAAATGTGCTTAGGTATCTGTGTCCATTCCCTATTTCAACACCACAAATTTTACGAAGAAAAAAATAGAAAAATCATTTATATGAAATAAAGAAGAAAAGTAGCAAATATAAACTTCAGTAACTGCGCATTGAGTAAACATAATTTCAATATTGCATGAACCAACCCTTGAGAAAACGTATACATGTATGTAGATGTGTTTAAAAAGACCAATTCCCATTGGAAAAACCTAAATCCGCCTCTGCTAATTGGGAAGTCATTTGGTCTGATACACACATATATATACCTATTATGTACAAAATTAAGAACAGCTTCAAATATATGCATATAAAATAATGGTACGTCTAAAAACCGTTCAGGATCTCCTGGGTGCACGCAGGACATAAAAAGTCACTTAGGACATGTATATATAAGTTTTAGTGAGCGTTGAGGGTATACATTCGATTGATAATTTATTTTATAATTTTGTAATTTTTGTTTTGATAAAATCAGAGACATATAATACATGTACTGAGACATATAATACATGTATTACTTTTATAAATTGTTATTTGGATGGAGAGTTGTCTCATTGGCACTCACACCACATCTTCCTATATCTATTATATGTCTGATAAAATCAAACCATCTTTATCTATCATTCTATCTATCTATCGGCATGCGCCGTTATTTGGGATACATGTACGTCACGGATGGCCGATGATCATATTCAATACCAATCATCATTTGAAAATGGTTAATTGATCTTTAATGATTAGGACTGATTGGTGATGGCAGAGAATATGTCTCCGGTGATGGTTATAAACACATAGAAGTAAACTTTGCGAAAAAAAAAGTTTCCTTGGAAAAAATTATAAAAATATATGAATATGCTAAATAATTTTTTCTTTCGTATGTAATAATTGAAGACGTTTAGAAATATAAAAAATCTTCACATAGTTGGGAAATTTTCAATTCAAGTTATTTCATTTAAAAACGTTTAGAAATATAGATCTTATTCGATGTACAACGTGGCCCGCTTGTAGATCAAAACCCCGTTTAATTAGGTTTTGTCTACTTTCGTCTATTTATATTGCCGAACATTCTATAATCAAGGATTTGTACAAGCCCTTGCTATCATATAATGAATCTCGTCGCCAATATCACCAAAATTAAATAAAGTACAGATACAATCTTCTCCTAAATAGTTTGCCATCTAACAATTCAAAAGAAATTTTGAGTCGAAACTGATCGAAGTACCAAATCTATAAAAATAATAACTATTTTTGTAGCAGTAGACGTCGAAAATTAAACTATATATATTCTTTTTCAAAACTCCTGAAATAATTTAACATTATCTATAGACAGCTTACATATGCAAATCTTTTAGAAGTATGTGAGCGTATAGTAAAATTTGTTTATTTACCCCCTTTTTCCTTCTATAAAATTTAACTGTAAACGATTTTGTTTCTTAATTTGTGTTTGCTAATTAACTGGGGTTCATGCTGTCAAAAGTCAAAATGTCTCCTTGTGTATAAGTTATTGATAAAAAATATTTGAAGCCGCCAGAAGAATAAATCATTTTCCGAACTAAAATACATTTATCTGTAAATAAAGACAATTCGCCTAAAACATTCTCTCATATATTTAAACAATTGTAAAATAATTAATTCAACGACTTTCTGTCTGTTTACTAATACATTTCTTGTTCAGTTTTTTTTTTTTATACCCATTGCTCTTCATATATTCGAATGATAATTACTGATCACAAATTTTCCGGATGCTTTTTATCCTATTTTCGTATCGAACTAACATGTGAGAAGTTGAACGGAATTAAGTACTTTTAAGGAATTTACACCTTAAATTTTCAACAACAAAATTCTGCACTTTTTTACCTGAATTTTTTTCTCTGTTTCGAAGCCGCCACCGGTGACCCCATAACATAGCCAACACCTCACATGGCGTATTCACGATGTTGTGGTATTGACAATATACAATCACGTTTATCAATATACAGCAAGTAAGTAATTTGGTGTTGAATGCCAAAAGTTCAGAATTTATTAATTGAATTTTACCTGTTAAAGGGGCACAAGCTGTCAAATTCATGTTCATCGATTTTGATCAAATTCACATAACGTGTAGTGTTGAATTGTTTATTAAAATTTCACGCACAATCTTGGCTGATATCAAGGAATTGTATATTTAAATACAATTCCTTGCTGATATGCATAAAACCATTATTTCATGAAACTGCATGAAAAATTGACTTATCGCATAATACCAGAACTAAAAAAACCCACCGAAAGTCCACATAAGAGGTTATGGATGTGAATTAACAGAATAGAGAATAACGGGCAAAGAAAAAAAGGAATAAAGAATAGTGAAAGAAAGAGAATAATGGAAAAAAGTGCAAGTTATTAAAATTATAGCTAAAAAGAAGACCCCCACGAGACGATCCTTACTTCAACTGTTATTTGACGCTGCCGAGTTATTTTGAGACAAAGACATGTATTAGTAGTCAGCCGTAGCACTCTTGCATCAATTTGAGGATTAGCCAAGGTTAATTTCACGGCGGCTCATTTTATTTTGGCTTAAAAATAAACATAATTGACAAGTTTCCTTACCCTGCATTCTCGATCGCACATGTAAAAAGCACGTTGGCCTCAAATAAGACATTGCTGATCATTGATACATTACAACACTTGTCGTCAGTATTTGAAAATATTGATTAAGAAGGTACTGAAAATTAATGCACGCACACTACTATCCACCACAGGCCTAAATCGTTAGTCCGCAAACAACGAGGGCGATGAAAACCCAGCACTTTGAACACAGCCACCGGCATGTTGTGAATTTGAAAGCTTCCCAAATTAGTAACTATCCATTTCTACCCATAGAAAACTTTTGCCCTTCTTTTATCAATAGTGAAATATGTTGATATAAATGGTATAAAGGTTAAATCAATTTATTCATATATTTGACCGACTAGAATTATTGGGGAATTTAAACCATTCCTATTGTAAGTGATAAAACTAAATTTATCAGGGTGATTGAAATGAGGAAAGGGGGTGGGGGCTGATCAGGAGTTCAGGGCCCTTTTTGGAAAAAATTGATTGATTATATAGGGAATTACTGAAGCATGACTGAGCAGGCCCCCTCTTAGGCAGTCAGTGGGCCCCCACTTATGAAAATTTCGGGATCCACCACTGTGGGCTTCAGTTGTATTATCTTGAAAACTTTATACCTATATTCTAAAGTGTAAATCAAGGGAAAATAATGTAAATTAGCTGTGCATTGGGGTCTATTAAGGGGTATTTTGGGGGGAAGAAAGAAGGGAGGGTTTTACTATAGAACCCTATGGGATTTTATTTTCTAAATTTTCAAATGAATATAACTTGTAAACTGTAAGTGATAGACACATGCAGTCTTCAGAAATGATGATAGGACAATAAAACAAATCTCATGAAATATAGGGCGAGTCCCTGGGGGTAATCCCCATCCCCTTCAATTTGAGAATATGCTATTATCTTGTAAACAGTCCAGATCCCCATCCCTGAACCATACATATTCTTGAATGGGACGATCAAACAAATCAATTAAAATTAAAGGGAAGTCCCTAGGGGTCACCCCACCCTGCTCTGATGATCTATTTTTTATGCTCCTAAGTCCTATATACAGTTGTATATGAATTATTGTCCAAGGACAGATAAGATATTTCCATCAGAGGAGAAGTTGGGATGCTGATCTTTTATTTAACTTATCCACTGTGCATTCAGCATGTATTTTCTAAATTTTTACCAGTACTGGTGGTCTTCCTCTATCTCTCTTTTTCTGAAATAGCATGAATAGGAGATAACCTTTTGCGACAAAAACGCGTTAGGTGAAATTTATGATGAAAGGTACAATTTGCACATTTCGGAAGTCAAAGTTAGGGTAGTAAATAAAAAAAATCTGTTTAAAAAATGAAGGTAAAAAAGAAAGTTGTGAAAGTCTTGCATATTGGGTAAGTTGCACTTTATAAACTCCTCGATGCATCTGTTAAGAAATATAGAATAAATGTGAACTCATATGAAGTTTACAAACTTTATTTTAACTAATGGTAGAAAATAGACTGTTTAATCAAACAAGCACAACACAGTTTTTAAAAGTCTCATTGGTCATTGCTTTCTGGTGTAAATTATCACGAGAGCTACCACTGTCACTTGGTGTCCTCATTGCAATCACAGACCTCACAAAGGAGAGGCGAAAGATAGCAATGGGACATTCAAACTTATATCTATGATGAGTTTATTCAAAAGTCGAAAATAAACTGACAACGCCTTGGCAAAAAACGAAAAAGACCCAAAGACAAACAACAATGTACAAAACATAACATAGAAACAAAATATTTAGCAACACGAACCCTACTAAAACCGGGGGAGATCTCAGGTGCTCTGGGAGGGTAAGCAGATCCTGCTCTCCATGTGACGACTGTAACTCATGTAATTACAAACCCGGTGATAAGTCTTATTTGGTAGGTCACATTCGTGGAAAAGGAGAGGGGGTTGTAGTTAATTGAAACATATTCGTCGTCATCTGTGAAAAAGATATTCCATAACAATTAATCAACTCGTAAAGGTGTCCGTAAATTTTTCGAAGGGATGATTTCAACCTCACCACTTGGAATTCTTGGTGTAATAGCTTCCTTGTGAACAGCAACCCTCTTTCAAGGAAATCATGATAGAAAATGCAGGCCCTGGAATCTCGTATCAGCTGTGAGATATACTCCATATGCAGGGCGCTGCTTGAAAGTACGTATTTCCTCAACACTATTAGGTCCAGAGGAATAATGTTTCAAAGGTACTGTTCAACAATTCTAAGTTCGTTCAAAGAAGAATGGCCACTTTCCTGTGTATTTGTTACGCCAACAGTGTAAAATTCAGGCAACATTACGTTAACTTTGTTCAAATCGCATAAATCGACTAAGAAGACAAAGCAAAGAAACAAACTCAACCCGAGTGAACTACATGCACTCGAAAAGGAGCTAGAAGGAGTGCTTCGACAGGTTAAGCGTATCCTGCTATACGTGCTATACATGCATCACCCAACATATAAATTCAAACTCAGTAAACTTTGTTTGGGCAGTTTTTGTGTAAGGAGCACACCCATGTAAATGAAGCCCATATAGTATGAACATGCACGAGCGTAACGTATTAAATGAGAGATGTAAACCGCATACGATAGGGCAAAGGGTATGTTACTGCTGAAACATTGAAAGTTCACAATTTGAAAGCTGAAATCATCACGTTTGTCATAGATTCTAGTTTGAAGCCGTCAATCGGTTTAAATATAGAGGAAAAGATCAATATATGATGTAGACATTCTACTTTCGGTAGTTTCCTAAATTTAAAGTTCAGTAGGATATATGATATGTAAGCACTCTTCGAAATATGGGTTATTGAGTGAAAGTACATTACCAATATATCTGAAACCAAGATGCCTTTTCTTTTTGTTTTTAATCCTCGGTGTACTTTTTGTGTGAAGTCCAAATGGTCTTTCTATTGCGAACCTTTATCTATTCATTTTCTAAGACATTTTTAAGAAAGTTTGTTTGCTAATAAACTTTGCGTTTAATTCTATTTTCCATATCATATACTAGTAGAATATGTGTCAAACAGTGTTTCAGAAAAATATGAATGTGTATAAATATTATAGTTTAACATGCCGAAGTTGTATGTATGTTTACAAAGGGATATAAAATCATTGACTGTTGAATATATGTATTTGCATATATTTTTTCAAACTATGATGTAGTCTGTTGTTGTTTGACTGGGGAATTCTGACTAAGTGTTTTGTATCTTCCCTTGTTTTTTTTGTTTTGTTTTACTTTTTGCACTAAAGGGGCCACATTATAGGCTTCATCATACCTCCTACTTGAATTAAGCATGCTATACCTTTTATAATAGTTGTTACATACTATCATATGATCTGGCAAATGCATGGACTTTGAACAACTTAATTACACAACTTCTTGTTTTTTTCTTGTAAATTCTGTATGATATCAATGAATTGAAAAACGAGATAAAGAAAGATTTTTAATAGCAAATAAAATAGTAATTTATCTTTTAAATTACATGTACATCTTTTTATCGACCAAGGTCTTAATACTCCAATCAACTCAAAAGAAATAAACAATCATTGGTCATTATTAAGATCTAAGCATAAAACTTTACAATTCCCTCAAAAGTTCAACGACTATCACTTGTATGAAAATGTCACAAATTTTTTAGTCCTTTTAATCAAAACTAGTACAATGGAACATTTGATAGTCTTTTTATTTATATTTGAGGTGTAAGTTATTATAAACAAGCAAACTATCTCTTTTGCATTGCAATGACACGACATCTGACGACAGCTTTGTGTGATTATTTGTTTTTCGTAGAATACGCACCGTTTCTCTTTCCGAAAGTAACTTCTAAAAATTATCACAGAAAGTGAAAAATTTTGTCAGATACAAGCGTAAAGAAAATGCAAATTTTGTTTGTTTTTGTTTTTCTAATCTTTGTTTCAATTACAACTGAACAAAATTTTCAGCTGTTACAAAAAATAGAATCAAAGGTAGACCGTAACACTGCATTTCTACGAGAACTACTCCGCCGACACCCAAAAGGTATGTACAATCTTTCTTCTTATAAGAGCTCACAAAAAGTGAACTTCAATTGTTAGTGTGATCGTTCATAATGAATTATCTTGACAATGGAGGTTGCTGTGTCTTCTTTCTCCATTTAGAATTGTGTAAAGATACAACCATTTGATATTCGGGTGGGGGAGGAGGATTTTTTTTGCGGATTGACATTTCATTTTCACCAATTGCTACGAATGCTTTTTCACCCGCGGCAATCAGGAAATCGCATGAACTCCAAAAACAGCTAGGCTGGGTGTGTCAACGAGGTAAGCGTTTTTTGCTATGCATGCGTGTCTTTACTTCACTCATCAGACGACTTTTTGAGTTTTTTAAGATATTAGACTACGAACATATGTCTGTCATTAGTTGAGACACAGAAAAGTTGTTTTGCTAATTAGTGATGGTGATCGTACCACGTATTTAGTCACAAAACAACTACCAACATTTAGTCCAGATAATCTGACTTGATGCAGACACGAACTGAGGTTGGATTAAACAAGTTTCATGTTCGCACTATTCCCTCCCTCTTTGTTGACGAGTTGACACTCATTAACTTGAACATTAGAACTTAGTTGGAAAAGAGGGACGAAAGATACCAGAGGGACAGTCAAACTCATAGATCGAAAACAAACTGACAAAGCCATGGCCAAAAATAAAAAGACAAACAGACAAATAATAGTACAGATGACACAACATAGAAAACTAAAGACTAAGCAACACGAACCCCACCAAAAACTGGGGGTGATCTCAGGTGCTCCGGAAGGGTAAGCAGATCCTGCTCCACATGTGGCACCCGTCGTGTTGCTTATGTTATTACAAATCCGGTAAGTGTACCATCATTTCCAAGTTCAAGAAAACAATATTAAGATAGGGAATTATCTTTTTTGTATTGGTACTATGCTTAATTTCAAGCTAAGTATAAAAGGATATAAAATTTCATTCAACAAACCGATTGATGAAATGTGGAGGTAAATTAACGGTCATCATCAATATATCTGAGCGTCAACTTACGGAATTCGGCAAGGCGATTCTTCTTTTGCATGAGAAGGTTTTATGTGGCATTATTTTGGAAAAAGTGTGACTATTCACAAAGTAAGATTTTTCGTGAACATTTGTGCTTTAGAATTCAAAGTAAACACATGTATAGTATTATAGTACAGTACTGCTAATCGTCTTTCATATTCTAAAAGAATGACTTTTGCGAAATGGATTTTCAATCCTCTAGACATTATAGTCAATTTCTTATTCATATATGATAATAATCCATTTAACTCTCGCATTATCGTGTTGAATAACGTATAACGAATACGCAAATTCTCTTGTTGATGGTCTAGTTGTATATGCTCTCCTCCATTGCTTACGATTGTGGGCTTGGTCCCAAGTTGAAAACCTATGAACTTAACTTGTATTAGTTTTTGCTGATATTTGCTGATATATCCAAAAATATGCGACCCTAAGGATCAGGAAAAAGACTAATCGGCTCGGAGACGCAATAAAGTATCCTTGTTGGTTGACATATTATCACTGACCCAATTACATTGTAATGTCGGACACAACGAGTTTGTAGAGTAGAAAGCCGGATTTGAATATATAACATTTTAACATGTTATTAACCTGAATGTGTATGGCATATTTGCCAATGAAAAATAAGCATTATTTAATCAACCCTTTAACGTTTTTTTTTTCATATTTGGCCTTTTACCTAAAAATTGATTATTTATGTATTTTGTACGAATGAAATGTAAAAGTCAACCACATAGCAATCCTCTGACACAAAAATGAGGGTCAGCATATTATCTTTCACAATAGAGAAGTTAACATATTCTAAATCGATCCAATTCTAAAAAAAGTCGTGAATACCATCAGCAGAGATCATAAAAATTCTGTAATCAATACCAATTCTCTACATGACAAAACAGCACTTATATATAACAAACATCACTGGCGATTTAAGGTGCCTGACTTGAGACATGCATTTGAACATCTTCATCAGTGTAAAATTATTTCATAATTAAACGTGCATGTAAAAAAAGTACAATTAAACTCAAAATTGGAAAAACAGTTAACTGATTTTAATAACTGTACAATAGGCACCAAAAGTCGCTATTAAAACATCAACAATAAAATCAAAACCACTCTAAAGGATCTTTTAAAGTTAAATGATGTCGTCTTACAGTCTGACATCAGTGACTGAACTTAAATTCGGCGTAGATTTCACAAGACAATGTCATAAAAAGTACAAATAAAGACATTATCTTGTTGAATGCCTGCAAAATATATTTGTGCACGATTTCAATGTAGAAGAAATAAAAACCAAACAATTAGTCTTGCTTAATCTATAATTTAGAAAATTGATGTTTATCCCTTCTCCCCAAAAAAAAAAAAAAAGACACAACCATTGAACAGCAAAACAAATATATTTCATAGTAACAACCTTTATCAAGAAGTATATGAGGCAAACAGAAACTTTTGAAAGGCCACTTAAAATAAACTTCTTGTAGGTGGAATCACACTTAAAGGGAAATTCTATATTGTATCAACATGTAGTAAAATGTTTGTCAAATTTAGTATTCCTATCTTTACTATAAAAAAAACTTGAACAATCAAAAGATAATGGTTATTGAACTTCAAACACACATGGCTGGTTGCGATTCAAACTTGACGGAAAAAAGATTATTTCATTTTTTTCATGGTGACACACCCAGTCATATCTGTATATGAGGTGTACGTCTTTCTTGCCTTTTATTTCTGTCTATTTTTATATAAAAGTGCCTATCTTATTTTATCCTTTTCTATATTTCCAAACATCAAAAAAATCCCTTTAAGGGAAGTTGCGTACGGAAAGTCATGCAGACAAAGTTCAACGGTTGGGGAGAATATGCTTCAAAGGCCGTTGATGGTGATTTGAATACATATATGCACACTTACAAAGATCAATCACCTTATTGGATTGTTGACCTAGGAAAACCATACCAAATAAAGCGGATCGAAATATTCAACAGAAAGCATGGCACCATAGCCACAGGCGAGTAAAGCTATCTACGTGATGGGATATTTCGGTTAGGTGACGTATAATAAATCTTTTTATACACCATTTGACATTATATGATTCATTACTTCTTTTGTTTGTGTTCTTTTTTTAGACCACCTTAGCTGTATTTGGCAAAACCTTTCTGAATTTGGGGTCCTCAATTCTCTTCAACTTCGTATTTCAGTTGGCCTTCTTAACTTTTTTTATTACAGCGTCACTGATGCGTCTTTTGAAGACGAAATGCGCGTCAAGCGTACAAAATGTTAAACCTGGTATCTATGATATGTTTATTACTTTTATTGACATGATCAATCTCTATGATAAATTTCCGAAATTTGATTTGATCATTTTTTGCATTCTTATGAACACAATTCTCTGAATTTTATACAGATGTTAAGCCTAGTAGCGGATAGAAAAGTGTACAATTGACGTTTTCTTTATCAAAATAAAAAGGAGATTTCATACCAAACGTGAGTGTTAAAACTAGGAAATCAGTTATTGAATGCAAACGTGAATGCATTAACAAGCCAAACAAGGAATGACCTATACGAAAATATAATACATAAATAAACTGCAATAAAAGCATAGGAAAATAGATTAGCTTTTAATTTGTTTCAGGACGACGTCTGAAAGACCTAGACATTATTGTTGGTACTTCGTCAAATAACATGCATCAATGTACCCATTATGACGGACCGGCTCAACTCGGATCTCATCTTGTTCTTGTATGTCGATATGACGAAACGGCACGTTTTGTGAAATTGAGGCTACGAGGAAGAGAGTATTTACATGTGGCGGAAGTCAAAGTGTATGCACTATAATAAATCTGGCTAAATAAATTATACATTAAGATTTTACGTTTTCTTATAGTTGAATACAAAAAATGTATGTTTATTTTGTTACATTCTGTATGTGCCTGTCCCAAGTCAGGAGCCTGTAGTTCAGTGGTTGTCGTTTGTTGCTGTATATCATCTTTGTTTTTCGTTCATTATTTTGCACATAAATGAGCCCGTTAGTTTTCTCGTTTGAATTGTTTTACATTTGTCATTTCGGGGCCTTTTATGACAGACCATGCGGTATGGGTTTCACTCATTGTTGAAGGCCGTACGATGAACTATAGTTTTTGATTTGTGTGTCATTTGGTCTCTTGTTGAAAGTTGTCTCATTGGCAATCATACCACATCTTCTTGTTTTTATATTATTTTGGTCTTTAAAATCCCCAAAATATTGCAGAAAGTAGGTTTTACTTGTCAAATTTACATTTATATTTTTCAGCATATACACTACTTCAGTTGTATCATGGTAACATACTTGTGCTTGAGTTGGTCATTGTTCTTCCAAACAGATGATAACAAGGTAATTCAAAACTCGTAAGTCCAATTTAAACTGACAACTCCATGACAAACAAAAACTAAAAACGACGGAAAAACAAACAAGCAACAAAGCACTACGTAATAAGTTTTCAAGTCTGAGCAACACGAACTCCACCATAAACTGAGGGTGATCTCAAGTTCTCCAGAATGGTACGCAGATTCTGCTCCACTATCGACATCAGTCATGTTGGTAATGGTTGGTACAAATTCGGTTACTAAAGAGTAAAGGTAAAACTTGTTAGCTCGAAACTTTGAATAGTTTTTCTCCTGGTGAACCTAGTTAATTAAAAAATCAAGCCTTTTGATATTTCAGACAGGTAGACGCGGTTCAATAATTTGTAAAATCTGGTTTTGGACTAGCATTTACAAGATGTGATTGATGGTGGATCGGAATTTTGTCTTTTTGGTAGCCGTTTTCTAATTAATACAGATCTGATAATTCAACCCAATCCAATTAATTAGTTTCTTTCCTATGTATTTTTAAACCACTGTCTTGAGGTAGGTTATGGTTAACTATAAACCCAGTTTTAACCCATCATTTTGTTCTGCCGGGGATAATGCTTGTACCAAGTCAGGAATACGACATTTGTTTCCCATTCGTTCCGTTGATTATTAGAATCGAGTGTTTGATTTGGTCAGATTTAATGGACTTCCCTCCTTTTTTATTTTACCTTAAATATATCACACAACCAATGGTGCGATGGAATCCTACTTTCGCATTTACTGTGTATCGAGAAGTAATGTAGCCTTATTTATATTGTTGGGGCTCTCGCATTTAACCAACCTGCAATTTCAGTAATAAGCAGCGAAGAAACACGGTCAGTGTTGTATCTAACTACGGTCTTAAATTTAACTTTAAATTATAAAGATTTCGACACTCGCTGATACTTAATCATATGTTAAAAGCATACTCTGAGCTGGAGATCATGGAAGCATTAAATACCGAAATTAAAAAAAAAAGGAAGTCTGATCCTGACACAATCAAACACTCGGCAAAACCAATCAACGGAACGAATGAAAAACAACTGTCATAACCCTGACTTGGTACATGCTTTATCCCCGGCGAAAGAAAATGTAGGATTAAAACTGGTTTGTCTTTTTATAGTGAACTAAACCTCCCACTTATATGATAGTGTTTATGGATGAGGGAGCAACCCAAACAGAGATAATTAGTAAACGTGACAATAATTGGGACACAGCAGCCAAAACTGTGTAAACATACACCACAGACATACAAACACAACTGACTTAAAAAAATTGTAACAAACATACAAATAAATCTGGGCCAAACTGTGTTTATATATATCACATACAGAGCAAAAATTAAAACAAACATAACAAACTTAGTACAGTGTAGTAAACGATGATGACATATACACTTTCCTGACAAATAACAAATTAAGTAAAGTATAAATACAAGAGTAAACAAAATGAAAACAACACTGTAAAAACCTCATGCATCCGAATCGTACATCTGGACCCATCCGCACCAGGAACGCCCAAATGCCAAAAAATCCGAAAGTTGGATGGACGAATACTGAGTCACGTAAAGAGTCATACGACCAAAAGGAAAATTATAGTACAAAAACAAATAAAGGTAAAAATGTAAATTTAATGAAATGATACACAACGGCAACATCTAGAATGTATAAATCAAGACCATCGTGATTAATTGAGTGTTGGTTGCTTAACGTCCACTGGCAAATAGTTCATGCATGTTTAGGACGAGAACAAATGTGTTAACAATAAATACAATAGTGAGGTCCTGTTATGGAGGCCATCATGGATGAAGATCTGGGAAATTAGGAACGCCACTGGAAAATGAGGGTATATTGGATAAGGCCAGAAAGATACCGTTGCCACAGGCCAGCTAGGGACCCTTCAAAGAGTTGTTGCAGGGGGTTTTAATGTTCAGAAAGCGTGTCACTCTCTTCACACGAGACATCGGATATAACGTTCCCATTCTGACCGGACGTAGCTGCGTATTTATACATCGCGCACAATTAAACGAACACCATACTTTAGTAAGAGTTTAAAAACAAGAGTGACAAAATTTCGATTCTCTGTCATCCCTAGGGAACTGACTGTTTATGACTTCCCGGACGGCCAAACAGACGCCCTACTTTGGTAAGGATTTTACTTCCGTTTGGAAGGAGACCAAAGTGACCACATTTCTATTCCCTAGTCACCCTTGGGGACACAAAAAAGACCATCCCGTACTATTTGCGATGTAGAAACTGGACATTTATCTTATAGGTCTTGGTACTTTTAGAAAAAGTACGAGATGTTCTTCGATAAAACCATGTCTGATCAAATTCATGCTCAGACACCAATGACGCCTTACTAAATATGAGTCGCGCGACAAGGAATGAATCATGGAGTGCATTATTATTCTTATTTTGCATAGCTGACTATGCTGTCTAGGTATTTCCAGTCTATAATAGTTCTTAGATCCTCTTGGTACTTGATACTTCGAGTTAAAGTAAAGACCAGGAAACCAGTCAATACCTAGCTACACATTGCTTATACATTTTATGCATTTCAAACTTGAAACATTATTTTCATATATTGTGCTAAATTTGTATCTCGACCATGAGTCTTGTCAAGACAAGCATGTGTAAACACTATATCAAATATTAGATGTATTTAATTTAAGTGAAAAGTCTTAGATCTGTTAATTCAAACAGCTTTTTCAGAATTCAGTTGTTATATTTACAATTAGTGCACCGTATTTTTTCTGGGTTCAGTGTCGTTGGATTTGACAACGGTCTGATTGTTAATGTTCCCAACGATTGGAATACTGTCCTATAACTCAATATCGTTTCTGAAGGCTCAAAGGTTATAACTTGTTTGTTTGTTTTACATTTTGCGACTTCCGATGCTTGGGTATGAACCTCTTTATCTAAGAATTTGATAACTTTGAATAGATGGATTTCAGATGTGTTTTCTGTTAGATATTTTAAATCTTGTTTCCAACCGTCCACCGTTTTAAGAGTTGTTTTTAAATTCTTTAGATCAAGGGATTCTGATTGAACATAGTTTGGAAACATTTTATCGATATCATTAAACAGCTGGTTCTCTAGTTCTTCAAAGTGAAGTACTAATTGTTGCTTAACATCACGAACTTTGTTCTTTATTTCGGTTTTATCATATTCATCATGTCCAATTAAATTTTTGTTATACTTAAGAATTCCTCCTATTCTTTGACTTAGGTTATCAATCCTTCTTTCTAAATCAGACAAAACTGTCCCGTTCCTAACGTTCTCAGCTGCTTCCTCAATTGAAACGATAGATGTACAAGTTTGATGGGATTCTGACTTACATTTGTCGCAAGCAAGTTGATCGTGTTGACAGCAAAAGAAAACAATTTTTTGTAAGCGATGGATTTCACAATTCCTTCCCAGTCTAAGAAGTTCTGAACTGATGCTTAATTGCTCCTTTGCCAAAACGGCATGAGGTGTTTGAAATGTTTTGTGCAATTTGGCACAACAATTGCAGACAAATTCGCTACAATGTGCACACCAAAACATTGCATCTCTTTCGTCACCACACCGAAGACATCCAGCACAATATTCTGCTTCTTCCATTCTAAAAAAGACGTTAATATAGGATAAATACTAGAAATATTGTTTATTGGGAGAATTTTTATTTTATTTCCAATATGACTAGAATTCATTACCTTACGTGTTTAAAGTTCTATTCTACGATTTATTATGTAGAAAGTAAGTGATGAATTGTTTCGATTGCTTTTGGCAAAATGTCCTTTTTGGTCATATAGCTCTACAGCTGTTTCGGTTCTTATACATCCTTGGCTTTCAAATATTCGGCTTTGTTCGTTCCCGATGAAGGGAAATCAAGAAAAGCGCTTCGGACGCATCACATTTATAATGTGTTATCTTTTTTTCTTTTACTTTTGGGTGGTGATTAACCAAGGATCTGATTCCACATCAGCGTTATCGACCCACTGATTATGATATTTTAAAGAAAAAAAGATTCTATTTTCAGCTGCACATATACAATTGCTTGAATCTTAATCGAGCAATTGACATATTTATGGTTAAAAGAGTTATGGTTGTTATAAAAATACATAAGAACCAATGAAGCCATGATTGCAAATTTAAAAAGATTTAGACATACAGCAAAACGTACTCTGGAGGACATGCCATAGAACGATTCATATTTACATTTTAAGAAATCCCAGATAGCCTAAAATGCCTCAATTTATCAACCGAGTATTTTCATACAAGTATATCAATTTTATACGAGAAAATATTCACAAAGGATATGCAGTGAAAAGTAAAATAACAAAAACACCGAACTCCAAGGAAAATTCAAAACTGAAAGTCCCTTATCAAATGGCAAAATCAAAAGCTCAAACACATCAAACGAATGGAAAGCAGCTGTCATATTACTGACTTGGTACAGGCATTTCCTTATGAACAACTTTATTTTTTTTGTTTTAATAAGTGTTTGGCACCGAAAGATGAAGAGATATCAAGTTACCCATAGATATAAAAGTAAACCCAAAGAGTGTTTCCATTTAATCCGAACTTCTTTAAAAAGGTTTTCATAAAGAAGTTTTGTTTGCTCATTATTATAAAATAAAAGGAAGCAAGCTTTCTTATCCTTTATTAAGTTCAGTTTTCCTAAATATGGTTGATTTAGAAACCATGGATCTTTTGAAAAGATACCTAATTGAAAAGAAGTAAATTTTCGTATTTGTTTAAATATAGGAATGCTAGTAATATAGGTGCATTTTGTAAATATACCTGATTCACAATGCCTGCCTTGTTTTAGAAACTAAGTAATATTCATTAGATATTTAGCGGAATTTCGTCATAGTAACTATTAACAAGCTTGTAAGATATTTTTTCGCGAGTACAGAAAAAGTATAACAAAAACACTTAACTCCAAGGCAAATTCGAAAAGGGGAAGTCAATAAAAACTGACAAAATCAAACGCTATCAATCAACGAAACAAGTGAAAAACTACTGCCATATTTCTGACTTGGTGAAGGCATTTCCCGATGAAAATGGTGGGTTAAACTTGGTTTTTTGTAGCTAGTTAAACATTCCACTTGTATCACAGTTGTTTATAGTTCCGTTGTATTGACAAAATTGGGTAAGTAACCCAAACAGACATAATTGGGTAATTTGACAATAATTGGGATCAAGCAGTCAAAACTGTGTAAACATACATCACACACATACAACACAACTGACTAAAAAATTCAAACAAACATGCAAATTAATCTAACAAAGACGCCAAATAAAAGATGTAGTAAATAGTAATAACGTTAATTAACTCAACATAGATGCCAAGACCAAAATTTTGTACGCCAGACGCGCATTTTGTCTACAAAAGACCCATCAGTGACAAAAAGGTACATAACCTTCCAAAGAAAGTATTGGATATTTAAAACATTTCCAGGTCAGAACGCTCTAAATCATCACTGTCTAAAATTCCGTCGGAAAACAGACAAAGATCTTTCATTAACTTTTCGTTCCATAAGAAAAAAAAAGAGGTTTGTCGTATGAGAACAATGGAAGAGGATCCCGTCTTATTGAATCTATATGAACATGTGGTAGGGTTAAACTAGTTGAATGAAACACATATACATTGTGACATAATGAAAACTAAACTTTGAATATGAACCTTTTTTTATTATAATCAAAATCAAATTTCTTAACCACAATAATCAAATTTTTATTCTAATACATAATATTAAAATATAATCATTTTAACTCAAATAAGAGCAAAGACAAGTGTCAGCTGTATAAATCTTAAAACAAAATAAATTTTTGTAGGAACATATTTGACCGGATTCAACCCCTACACATATTAAAAATGTATTAATAAAATAAAGTGTCATTTTTCTGCAGCAGATGCGCATTTCGACAACAAATGTCTCAGTGACCCTACAACCGAACATATTTTAAATCCAAAACTTATTAAAAAGATGAAGAGCCCATAAACCAAAACGGACAAAAAGTATAGCTATAGCCGGACAAAGAAGCTTTGCATTTAAAATAATTTTCAAAATTTGTAACAGCAAATTTTAAAAGTAAAATATTCGTATTTGCATGCCAGTACCGAAGTATTGGGTACTGGGCAAGTGATAACCTCGGGGATTTAAAGTCCACAAGAAGAGTAAGCTGCAAAAAAAAAAAAAAAAAAAAAAAAACGCTCCACTATAGCAACCAACGGAACGATTTGAAAACAAAAAAGTGTAAATAGATTAAAGAATACTTGCCAATGAAAAAGCTATCCATCAGAGTTCAAAGTTCGTGGATTTAAGCAATTACAGGTCACTGTACGACCTTCACCAATGACCAAAACCCATCCCGTAGACTAAGTTATAAAAGACCCCGGTATGACAAAGAGCGAAATATTTCATAAGAGAAGACCTAAGATTGGTCTTTCGTAAAACAATTGAACGAAAAACAAATATGACAGGCAGCCAAAAAAAAAAAAAAAAAAACCAAACACTAAATTACAGGCTCCTGAAATTGGACTATCACATAAAGAATGTGTTGAGTTACAGATTTTGCAATTGTCTAACCCTCCTAACCTAAGACATTGGTGTAACAGCATATATGCAGTTAGAAATGGATTGACTTGTCAGATCAACATGTAGTAAAATAATAAAAAAAAAAAATAAAATAACTAAAACTAAAAAATGACAAAATGACAAAAGACCCAACGCATATTTCTAATAGTACTCATCATTAATTGAAGCTGATGGAAAACCAATTACAACTGACAAATAAAACATGTTTTCCCATACTAAAATATTAATCAGTGCCCATCCAACGGATTTATTCCTTTGCACGTTTTTAATGCAAATGAATGTGGATCTTTGCCTTCAATGGGATGTATTTTTAAATGTTTTTACTTGATCACAATCCTCATTCTGCAGTACAATATTCGTGGAAATACAAAGATAAACTGGTTTGACTATCGCTTGAATTATTTTTTTAACAAAATGTGATTTTTCTCACTTACATAGAAATATGTAGAATTATTTACTATAAGCTTCAATGTTGAATTCATAATTCATATATGTTTCATAACAACGTATATAAACTTATTTTTAACATTTAAATATAAAGAAAAACAGCGCAAATAATATATAAAGTAACAAAAAGCTAGACAAACCTTACTCTGAACTGCAATGTATGTTCTAAAAATCTTTTAATCCTGAATAAGTCCTGCCAGAGGCGTAAACAACTCTATAAACGGAATATTAAAAACAACATTATTCTAATGAATATGAAATAAAATCGAAAAAACATTTAGTATTTATTTTACTCCTCTTATTATCAAATGTCATCAACTATTATAAACTGGTCGCATAAACTAGAAACATCCTTGTTTACAGTTTTGATGATCATATCTATGAAAAACAAACGTTAAAATGATGAAAAACAAGGTGTTCATAACGAGATTACAGATTTGGTATCGGGCCTAAAAGTCACAAAAGTGTTAATATGTTGACGTGTAAATGTTATTTGAATCGTTTGAGTTGCTGTAACATTGACATATATCCAACTTCTACTTTTTATATTTATAACAAATATTAAACCAGAAATGGCGTTTTGATTAAAACTTGTGACGCAACACATAAAAATGCCATGAAAATCTGCAAGATAGTAGAACCCTTCAAAGAACGTATTTTAGTGGTAAACACATGGCACAGAATCATGTATTTTAATGTAAGATCTTTACCCTTCACACCGTCTCGATCTTGTGTTTTTTTTTAGCATGCAGCCGGATGATAATACATTAGAGCACCCCAAGACAAGGTAAATAAGTAAACAAACTGATGTACCAAATCATAGGCTTGGTATATTTTGATCCCTTTCTAAATTTCTGTAAGGAAGATTTTTGTATTTTTGAAATTTGTGCTATGGTAGGTAGATTAAAAATAAAACAAAGCAACCTAAATTAAAACAATGTTGTTTGGAGAAAATTAAACAAAATGTCTATGCTACGAAGTAAAAACAGTGCATTATAAGTGAATAGGTCACTAAATAATACAAAATAAATCTACTATTAACAACTATGTTTAGCAACATAAATAAAACATCACATTTTAATCACATAGGTATTATTTTTACAATTTCTTGTTTTCACTATGCATTTGTTAAACAAATCTTCATTTTTACAGCATAACATTCAACTTAATACTGAGATTACAGGGAAATTTTCATTTCGATTTCAAATTAGTCATTATACAAGAACTCGATAAAGAAAAAGAAAATCAAAGTAATTTTCATTGTTTTAGGTGACAAAATATTCACGACTTTTGTTTTCAATAACTTGTCAACAATCTTTTTTTATTTGTTGGGGTTAAAATGTGTTTTCTGAAATGTCAAAAGTGAAAATTAGGAAAATTCGATTTTTCACAGAATTTGGTGATTATGACTACAAAAACGTCATGTCAAAATTTTGATTCATTTCGATCATCAAAACAAATGTTATATGCAATAGTTCTTACTCCTTAGAAAATTATTGGGCGGTGCGTTTCTTTAGTTGTTGGCTATATATTATTGTTGTATAAATAATGACATACTTTGTCGTGTACACACAGTTTTACGCGTATTATTTCAAACAAATATTTATTAAAATAGAACATTGAAAAATTACAACTTGAGGTTAAAGAAATAAAATAAATGCTGACTTACCAATTACCGCAGTGCTAACTCTAAGTAATAAAAAGAAATGAAACGGTCATCGACATGCGTTAAATCCTATATATATATAATATACAGAATATTAATACATTGTACAGCTACTGATAACGAAACAAAATATCTAAAATATTTAAGATTTATATTACAGCTCATAGTATCAATTATCATCATGTCATAGATAAAGTTACAACGTTTTGATATTTTTTTTTTTTATGTTTTGTTTATTTTTGGAATAAAACTGACAGTATCATCGCTCCAAGCACATTAATATCTGCCTTGGTGTAAACATTAGCAAATATTTTAAATTGTGTCCTGATTTATTCAATAATTACTACATTAGATTCAACTTATGTCATTCACATTGTGGGTAAAGTCAGTTGGTCATTACTTTTGTTTTGTTAGAAAAACATAAGTTATTTTAAAAAGAAAAATAAGTATGTGTGTCAACAATAAGAATATCATAAAATGTAAAGAAAATATATCCTCCAAAATTAAAAAAAGCGATTATTTGATAATTGATAATTAAAATATATCTTTTTTGTGAAGTCTGTGAAGCTCAAAAAAGATTTTTTAAATTTTGTTTACTTGAAAAATGATGAATCGCCTGAAGGTCGCGTTTCAGCAAAATATAGATATGAGTTTTGGATTTGATCAAAAAGTAAAATAACAAAAATACCAAACTCCAAGGAAAATTCAAAATGGAAAGCCCCTGATAAAATAGCAAAATTAAAAGCTTAAACACATCAAACGAATAGAAAACAACTGTCATATTTCTGACTTGGTACAAGCATTTCCTTATGAACAACTTTAATTGTTTTGTACAGCAGTCAACATTGTGTTATAATCTTTTAGAATAATTATAGAAACAACCAACTATGTCAACAAAGAAAAACAAAATGACATATAGACACTCTATAGTCATAGCAAACAAGCGAAAATAAAAGACAAGAATATAAAAAATGACCATAGCACAATAACACAATGGCGGGATGTATAAATACTGAGCCATGCCAAAATTATAATTAAAAGTAGACTCAACAGTAAAGTTTAAAAACATATACAAAGCCAAAAAAAAAAAAAAAAGAACAATATAACACGTAATTAAGATTATAAACAACGTCAGTACCTAGAATCTATACTTCTAGACCACCATGTATTATTTGTGAAGTTGATACGGAATATTTATCAACAAGGTTTTGGTATCTTCCGGTGATTTTTTTTTTGAAGAAAATAGAAGAGAAACGTTCTTTGACATAACCCTGGTTCATCAACTTTCTGCTCAGACACTGGTGACGTTTTATAAAGTCTGAGTAGGAGCTACAAGCTCTTGAATACCGAATGAGTTAGGAAATGTATATTCCATATGCAGGTGAAGTTGGTATATTGCTGCTAAGAATTGAGATATTTTTCAATTATTTTGAACATGTTCAGTTAAAAAAAAAGAATATCAAAATTGAATAGTGAAACAAAAGAGCCACCAAGAAATGAAAACAATTTCGTTTACTTATCTGCTAACAAATAATTATACTCATACAGGTAAACTGATGATTTACATATGTTTTAATCTATAGCAATCAAACAGACCTAGAAAAATCGTTATTAAATACTATTGCACGTGCTTGTCTGTCTTTCAATATTATTATAGCTGTTTATGTTGGGTCATGTGACCATTGGTAGCCTTTGGAGGTATCATCGGTACTTTAATAAATGGGGTGAAGTATAAGATACGCACGAAAGGCTGATTCTCTATTTCTTATAAACATCTTACCCTTCCGGAGCACCTGAGATCACCCCCAGTTTTTGGTGGGGTTCGTGTTGCTTAGTCTTTAGTTTTCTATGTTGTGTCATCTGTACTATTATTTGTCTGTTTGTCTTTTTATTTTTGGCCATGGCGTTGTCAGTTTGTTTTCGATCTATGAGTTTGACTGTCCCTCTGGTATCTTTCGTCCCTCTTTTAGAATGTTTTAAATCAAATTAAAGAGTTTGAGTCAATTCAGTGGAAATGAATTTGGCAGTTAATGTCCCTTAAATTCATTTTTTGTATATTTTTACGACTTTGTCATGACATGTTTACGTTTAATTAATGTAAGTATTAGATAATACACTATATGATCTATCTTTGGTATACATTGTGTATATTTGTTTTCACAAAATAATTGAATAATAAATGAAAAAAAAAAAAACATTTAGTTTATGTTAGTTTTTTGTTTCAATCCACCATCAAACACAGAACTGTTGAGCACATTTAATGTATCGTTTAAGACATATTCACACATATTCAGAATAGAAAATAAAAATAATATTTAGAGTTTTCGAGAAAGTCGAGTGCAATTGGGGAAGTTAAGTAAAAGAATGATCTATCAAGACGAAAGGTTCGAAGTGGTAATTGTCATTTTGATAACAATGGAACGGTGACGAAGAGGTTTTTCTGAACTTCAATTATACTTTCATTAAAAAAACAGATCATTGTTATAAGTTTCAACTTTCTTGAACGTATATGTGTTTCAAATAGTCAGACTGTACCTAAAATTAGCAATTGTTCTTCACCAAAGAAAACTTAATATAAGACGACTAAGGCTGCTTTGTACAGGTCCTAAAATGTTTTTGCTCTACAGCTTATATATTTTTGGTCTTCAAACTTCTGGTCTCGAGCGTACCCGATGACAGTTATGTAGATGGAAAACATTTACGTTTACATGTACCTTTCACTGGATTGGTACAGGTACCCAACAATAATTATGCGATGAATATGTTCCGGCTATTTCGATGATCCCCGAGTTTGGTACCAACAGGTCTACGATTTATATACCGAGACAAACAAATCGATTCCATATCCGTTCGTTAAATAATAATTTTGAAGATTGCTCTCATTGCTATCTTTATATTCATAAAAAGAAAAAAAAAAAAAACATATTTCACGCTTTTGCAAAAATAAGTTATGTTATTCCCTATGTCACTTACAATTTACTTGAAAGTATTATGGTGATGTTAAAGAAAGGGGTAGCTATTACTTTGAGATTCAAAAAATTAAAATACAATATCTTATGACTTTTGTATAGGCTATTTTGTTCAGTCAATATTTAGACACCTATCTTTTATTTAAGAATGTATGTTGACACGCATGTAGCACACAACAAGGACAGTTATAAAACAATTATTCATAAAACATTATTAAAGGTAAAACAAATTGAAGGCATAATTGCATCAAGAATTCAAGGGTTAATCAAAACTAATCGAATACAAAGTTGGAGAGCACTTACAACCAAAACCTCCAATTTCTTTTACCAAATTTGACTAAGGCCATTGATGTCGTGGGGTAGAAAATCCTTTGACTTCTAAATAATTCAAAATTTTATGAACAGTAAATTTTAGAAAATGATCGTATCAATGACATTCCATGCGATGACTAATTTGTTTGTGATATCCTCGGGACAAAACTTCCTCAAACAATGGCACCAAACGCGTATAATAACAACATGCGTCAAAATGACACTATGCCCTGCTCTAACTTTCATATTTCCATGTTCAGCGAAACGCGAAGAAACGGTCCAAACCCTTAAATTTTCATTAGTAATAATAAAAGTTCGCCTCATAATGAACTTATATATCAAGTTGCAAGATGATTTGACCATGATACCATAGAAAAATGCATTCCTGAAATCAAAACTATAACCTGATACAGAAGAGAAGGACAAACGAACGGACAGATTAACGGACTATTGTTAGGAGTTCTTTGATATAGAATAAATTGATTTGATGGAAACAATTATGTCATTAAGTTTTGATGAACATTTGATGAAAACATCAAATACTCTCTCCTATAACTTTCCCTTTCCAACCGGAGAAATTGACTTATTTGAACCGAGGACGCCACTTATGGATGTGGTTATTTCACTTAAGCTAAAACACGATTTCTTATTTTTTTCACGAACTAATGTTGCATTAAGGTTAACAGAAACACTATGTCATAGAATAGAAAAATCTAGGTTTGACAAAAATGCTATGATAACGTCGAATACAGAAAAGAGAATACATTACTGAAAACGGAGACAATCTGACCCTCAAAGGAACGTAGCGTAAATATACATTTACAATGAGCTGCATCAGCTCAACATATTAGAAAGGTAAAATAAGTAATACCTACCCGAGATTTGAACTATTTGGTCTGATTTTTCTCAAATTACTAGATTCTAAGAACTGTGAAACCTTATATATATATAAATATATATATAGACTACAATCATGATATATATACAATTGATGATTATGACAGAAATAACATATTATCTTATTATTTACGGAATTTGAGTATTATTTTACCACTCAGAGTATCTTAACATAACACATAGGTGTTTTCCAAGTAGGTTAATTAAACAATAATTCGTTATCTATTATCACCTTAGCACAAGCATAGTCATCATTGTAGTTAGTCATTCTAACAACTAAAGCATTTCTTTTAATTGTGACCACATGATTAATTCAGACATTTTTTTGGAAACAGGATTACACAAAGAACCTTAGTCATATGACGAAAAAATGTATGCAGTAGTATAATGTCCTGGTGAGAAACTATCCTTGAGATATTACTTTAATTCTCTTCAATTGACACAATGGCATACTATTTAAACACACTTTTTTCCTAACAATTTATAAAACAACAGTTTAAAAAGAACATACAACTGTTTTAATTGATTCTGAAATTAACGATTAACTATTTTTGTTCTTAGTTCCTATTGGTAAAGTTTGATAGAAATTCACAATATATGGTTTATAAATAGATTGTAGTTACTTCCATTATGGTGAGGATAACAATGAATGTGGCGGCACTTTTGATATGACTTTTTCATTTCAATTTGCATTTTAGTGAAATTCGATGTCGGAGGTTTATAAACAGATTTTGGTTTCTATCAGAAAATACACTGAAGATGATATTATCAAAATGCTGGACTTTTTAATCGACAATATACTTGTTGAGTTTGAAGGATTGATATTTCAGCAGACAGTCGGTATTCCAATGGGTACTAATTATGCACCCCTTCTGGCCGATTTGTGTTTGTACTCGTATGAAACAGAATTCATTCAGAACCTTCTTAAAGACGAAAAGAAAAAGCACCTCACGAAATTCTTTAATTTTACTTTCAGATATATTGATGATGTCGTATCACTGAATAACCCATATTTCAGTCAGTACTTGCATCTCATACATCCCAGTGAACTTGAAATTAAGGATACTACTAATACTAGAAGTAATGCTTCATACCTTGATCTTTTCCCCAATATTGACACAGATGGACGACATCACACTAAAATCTATGACAAACGGGATGATTTCAACTTCCCAATTATCAATTTCCCATTTCTCAGCAGTAACATACCCTCTGCTCCGTCGTATGGTGTTTACATATCTTAATTGATACATTATGCTCGTGCATGTTTACACTATACGGACTTCATATACAGGAGTGTGCTTCTTACGCAGAAACTGCTCCAACAGAAATGAAGAGGAAAGATTAAAAATGACACTCCGTAAATTTTATGGACACCATCACGAATTGGTTGATCTATACGATGTGTCTGTGTCTAAACTAACTAACGACATTTTTACCACGTCTAAATTGTGGTTTACCATCTACGTCGTCTGTCTGCTAAGTACCAAACGTGACCTATTCCCGAATATGACTGTTTTGCCGAGTGTGAATTGCTATACGACGTGTCTCGGTATTTATACATCCAACATAATTGATGTATTTAATTATGATGTTTCTTTTGTAAGTACGGTTGAATATTGTGTTATGTCTTATAGTTTGTGGTTTGAATTCTGTATTTTCGGTACATTTCACATATGTCTTATTTATCAGTATAGTCGAGTTAATTTCCATTTTCCATGAATAAAGTATTATGTTAGTCCAAATAATTATGACGTATAGCATTAATTTAAAATAGCCTTTCAAGACCGTCATAATCATGATAATTATTTGGACTAGTATTGTGAAAATAATTGTGAATTTTTGGATCTCGTTTCATATAAGTGTATGAATTTCAAGATTATATATACGTCACAAAAATACGTCACATTCATGTGACGCGCAGTTTGTGGTGTCATGTGCTGTTGTTAATGGGATATGTCCGTTGTTATTCTGCGGTTTACATGTTGTAATGTACTATTATATTATTCATTTATGCATTTCCTTATGCTGAGTGTTCTTGCGTTTGTTTGTACTGTATTCCTTTCACGTAGTGTTGTCATTTTAGCGATATTTTTTAGATGTTGTTAGACAAAATTGTAATCCTTATCCTACTTACCCTAATTTTACAGTGGCAGTCCATATTTCCCACCTTTGCTGCTGGTCGACGTACCGTACATAACGATTGCATGAAATATTTGACACTGGACGTTTTTAAGCAAACAAAAATCAATCATATCATTTTGTAATTTAATTTTTGGGCTTTAAGCGTACCTGGTGAAGGTTAATTCAGAAAACCGAAGCGCTTCGGTCGCATACAATGTATAAAGTGTTATTTTCATTTCAAAGTTGTATTTGCATCTATACATTATTCATGTTTTCTCTGAAAAATATTAGCCATTTTTTTTAAAGTTTGAATTAAATGAATTGCATGCAATTGTATTAACAGTGAACTAATAATCTCGACGACGAAACAGTAACGAATATAGCTGGCAATCTTTGTACATGTAATTGCATTTAAATAGTTTTCTTTTATTGTTTTGAATACACATTTTTATAATACGCTTATCTATGAGAATATACACAGGTTTCAATAATAATTATAGATTGTTCAAGTAAGTTTTAAAAGATAATTGTTACGCACAAAAGTTAAATGTCATTATATGATTGCATGTTCTTGCCTGTGTATAAATGACTAACTAAAATATGCTCTGCAGCCATTCGTGACGTCATCCATTTGAGCCAAAAAAATAATAATTCTTTCTAATTTGCTTAAATTTCCAAATCATAATATTGAACCTTTGATTTAGTAAAATTATTTGGTGTGTGCTATCAAGCATCACATGTATTGCACTTTTTCTAGATTTCATTTTTGGTTATTATACTATTGTCGTTGATTTAATTAATATCAATAGTTTTTTTAATGAATGTTTAATTACTCGTGTCAATTTATATGAATATATTGTCTATCATTTGAGTAAAATATATGCCTTAGTTTCATACTTAATTTCCTTTATCAAAATGATGATTTTGAATCATTCAAAGAATACACCGAAGTCAAACCATAGCCAAACTGTATCACTTGACAAAAATAAATAAGTTACTGACTTGCAATAATCTTTACTCTGAAAGTATACTGGTGCATTATCCTAATACAGTAATCACCTTTCTGTTTATCATACCACTGTTCCGAAGGAGGCGATATACTGGTTTATCCGAACCTAGACGTCTGTTCGGCAGTCAATCCGATGATGTTCTTGTCGTATTGTCGACCCCATGATAAAAAAAAAATTAGGGCTTTCTGAAATATATTAGTCTTAACATGATTTACCATGTGATTCGTCGATTATCAGGTTTTTGTTTGAGGAATACTTACATATTATTCCCATAATGGCAATGCATGGATTTTTGTCATATTTTCCCCAGGAACTACAAATGAAGGTTTTTGGTATGACGATTTCTGTGAGCATAGTACATTGTAATGCAAATTCATATCCATCGCTCATCAGCTTCCTGTTTACTGAATTCTATAGCGGGGTATCTTAAGTTTAAAATAGCTCCCAAATTCATCTTGTTATTGGTTAAGCCATTAATGTGTACTAAATAATTATTTCAGACGTGTAGAAAAAGTGTTTATAATAGAGAGGCGAAAGATAACATTTAACTAAACATGAAACAGATACAATAAAGTCCTTTTTTAACGGATTTAATTTTTTCAGAGTTTGAGTTTAATTTTCAAACATTAAGAAAATATCAAGAAATCAGTTATCCTTTAATACATATTATCTATGTGTTTAAACAATCAACTTGTATTATTGTTTGGATATGTGTTTTGCAGTAGTATGAATCTAAGAGTCTATTTTTACCACTTACTCTACACAGCAGTGTTGATGATCTGATGTACTTACTTGCAGGTCTAAGACTGACACTACCGTTAAAACTTATCAAGGAGGTTTTATTCGTTTGAAATAGTGAGCCATTCATAACGGTATAAACAGTAGATATGTTTTACCGGCACAACCTTTACATGTAAGTGTTGCACTTATTCATCTTCATTAGTTCATAACAGTCACACCTCTTATTTCAGCATAGTAACGCATAAAGTGGGCATACATGTATTATATGACTGGTATAACGTCTACCGTCTCCTATAGAAAGTTTATATGTGAATATTTTTTAGAAGGTACAACACGGGGTTTAGCTTACACCAATATCTTTCAAGATGGAAATAGCATGTACGGATTAGGACATGTGACCGGTTAAGAATTTAAAGTTATATATGTTTTGGGCTGATATTTCGCCGGATTCAAAAGAACTCATCTTTCGAAATTTAACCAAATTCAAGTATCCTTTCGATACTTTAGTCAGGTCTTTATTAGCATTTACGAGATATAGTAGACTTTGGTTATGAGTATAGATTGTGTTGTGTATTGGCATTAATATAGGAGAAGAAATGTATTGGCAAACGTTTGAAGGACTTGAAATAAAATGAAATTAAATCTGCCCATAGACCGTTACTAGCCTTCCCGCACTTCATGGGTAATTATAATTCAGCATGACAGGGCCGACTTGAGTAGACGTGTAAAGCTTTTATGTTGCTTGTGTGAATCAATTTGATGCTATCTAATGTGTTTTCATTTCAATAGGATTTATAATTTACTTACTTTCTTTTTTCAACATGATATTGTTTATATGAATGTGCAATTAAACACAGCACATGGCGCTGTCGTGTGGGTACTCAATTCGATACTGTAGTTTGGTTTGTATTAACATTTATATGTACAAAAAATGTACTAGGCTTTGGTTAGGAGTATAGGGTTGTGATGCCTATTGGCGTTTATAATTGAAGAAGAATTATTAGAGACTGATTTAGCATCTATGATAAACAGGAGGTAAGATTAAATGTTGTGTAGGAAAACGGCGTTTTTTATCGTTACATATAGGAAAACTGTTGCATTTGACCTTCAGGAATTTTTTTGAATTACTTATTTAAAAAAAATGAAACCATTCATTAATAAGGCAAAACAAACTATTTATATCCCATGTAATCAATGAATCAAATAAAACTTTAAAAAATAGTAATTCTCGAATATAAACGAAGTAGCATGGATTAAAAAGAGATCAAAAACAAAAAATGCACATTCAACGTTCATAAGTCGAAAATAAATCGAAAACACTAGGTGAAACAATAAAAACGACGAAAGACAAACAACATTTTATACATTTGTAACTGTACCGAAAAAGCTAAAGGCTTAGCAAATCGAATCCACATTTTTAAGGTCCAAAAAATGCAAACTTCAATATTTCAGAGTGAAAGTGAGGAAAATTTGTATTTTTGAGGATTTTTAATTTCGTGGATTTGTCAATAGACCACGTTTTGAGTTATCTCCTTCGCCGGAAAAGTTCGTCAATTATGCGCGCCTTTATGACGTCATTTACCAGATAGAGGGGACCGCCTATATCCCTGCACTGATAAAGTTCATCAAGTGTCTTCAAGATCGTCATTATGCAGGATAGACTAGAAATATTGTTTGTTCCGTAGGTACTTAATCACAATTCTCTAATGACAGCAGTGCTGATTATCAATTATAAGAATTTAATTGGCCAAATAGTTTGTGCAATATCGCATCATATTTTTTCAACCGCTCGCTCAACATGCCCCTTAACGCACGAGAGATGTTTACTAAAACGATAGTTTTTGACGGAAATGCAACGAACTCGAAAGTGGTCTATTGGTTGACACTTTTTTTTTATGACTGTTATGGTATATGTTTCACAGATGATTACGAACATGTTCAATTGTTGTAACTACAATCTCGTCCATTTTCTCGCTATAGTAATATCACCAATAGAGACTTACCTATAACCGAAATTGCAATAACCATGAACAACATGACGGATGTAACTAGAGGTATAGGATCTGTTGACCGTTCCATAGCACCTGAAATCGACCCCAGTTTTTGTTGGTGTTTGTGTTGGTCAGAATTTAGTTGTTCATGTATAGCTGTTTGACATGTTTGTCTTTTTGTCATCTATGGTTAGTTGGCACGGTGTTTTCAGTTTCTATTTGACTTCTGCGGTTTATATGCCTTTGTTATCTTCTGTTCGCATAAACAATGACCCACCCAAGGACACGTATGTTACCATGATAAACCGAAACGGTGTATCTGCAAAAATAATATAAATTAAAATATGGAAAGTTAGAACTTCTTACTGCAATATCATGCGGATTGCAAAGAAAAAGAAAAACAAATACTGTGTTTATAAACTATAAGACAACGTCAAAGCTTAATGTATAATTTTTAACAGCCACATATATCATCCAGCGCAAACACTTTGACTTCTGCCAGATGCAAAAACTCTCTTCGTCGTATCAACTATTTTACAAAACGTGCTTGTTCGTCATGATGGCATTCAAACACAAGATGATCTCCGAGTTGAGCCGGACCTACGTAATGGGTACATAGATGCATTTCATTATGTGAAGTACCAACAGTAATGTCCAAGTCATGTAGACGTTTTCCTGAAACAAATTAAAAGTCTATCTGATTTTTCTATGCTTATATATACGTTTATTACATATATTTACTTTGCTCGTATACTTCATTCCTTGTTTGTCTTTTATAAGCATTCCCGTTTGTATTCGATGATTAATTTCCTTATGTTGATACAAACGGTTGCTTTTTGAATCTCCTCCTTTTTCTGAATGTCAACGTAATTGTACACTTGAATTTGCGAAAGACAACTATCAGCTTCTAGGCTTATGGTACTAGACTAGTAAAGTAGCACTACACTAAATAATGCTTTTACTTTCATTGTTTACTGGAACTAACAAAACAATTTGCAGAAATGAAACTTTTGGTGAAAGAAAAATATATTTTGACCATTTTGAGCTAAAATTTACTTGTCCGTGATTTTGCATTAAAAATTGAGGATGAATGCGCTCCATAGTAATCTTCGTTTAGAAATCCGGAAAACCAGGGGTTATTTTTAATAGTAGTTGAGTTCCGAACGGTCCTTTTTCACTATAAGACTTTAAACAGTGGTTGAAAATTAGCGTATACATGTACAATTCAGGATATACCTGGTTTATGTGAAGTTAAACTTAATGTAAACTAAATAGAAAGCTGTTTAAATTGAAAAATGTGATTAATTATATCGGGGTTTTGAATTGGTGGTCTGACACCTTAATGTCGGCATCAAAGGTTTTATTTTATTAAAACTACAAATGCATGTCAAAAACAATCAATTGAAATAAATTCATCATAAGGAAAGGGACGTAGATAGCTTTACCCACCTGTGCTTAAGGCGCCTTGCTTTCTGTTAAAATTTTCAATCCGCTTTATTTGGTATGGTTTCCACAAGTCAACAATCCAATAAGGTGATTAGTCCTTGTTAGTGTGCGTATGTGTATTCAAATCTCCATCAACAACCATTGATGCATAGTCTCCAGAATGGGTTGAACTTTGCTTGGATGACTTTCCGTACGTAACTTCCCTTATTTTTTTGATGGTTTGAAATATAGAAAAGACTAAAATTAAGATATGCGCTTAATCAAAGGAGTAGAGGCATTAAGGTTCTTTTTTGGCCCAAATATTAGTGCAATTTGAAACGTAACCATACATATTCTTAATTTTGTCATAACAAAACTAAGTTACAAGGTGTTCAGAAAAACAAAATCACATTTAACGAGTAACCATGGCAACAAACCATGACGAAACTTATATATTTTGTAAAATTTCGTGATTTTTCCTCGTTTCACATCAATTTGTATATATATGTAAACTACTGCTGAAAGACATAAACGGTACCGCGTTTCCGAATTTATTGACCAAAACAACTTGTATGTGTCTCAACTTACTGGAGACACGTGTTCATTGTCTAATGCCTTACATTATTAGAATAATCGTCTGATATGTGAATTTACCGACTGCGCTTATTTCCCTTTGGTGATATGGCACATGCATAGCAAGTTACGCTAACCCTTTCGAAGCACCCGATCTACCACCTTTTTATTTTGTTGTTTATGGATCCACGAGGTTTGTACATCATTAAACTGCTTTGACTCTTATTCAACAAATAAATTCTAAATGTATTTAGCAGCTGCCAGTGTCAAAATAGATTAAACTGACAATTAAGGTTGACGTTTTTGTTAGTACTGGAGCCCCCTCCCTTCATTAAGAATTGATCTTTTTGTACAACTGCATTTTATTTATCTAAAGTTACCTCTGTCAGTATGTACAATCAAATTGCCCTTGTTGAAAGAATACACTTGTGTACATACATTTTGGTAGTCGACTTAATATTTGTTACAGTAGTGCAGTGTTTTCATCTAACTTTGATTCCAATTTTTGTAACATTCGTAAATAATATCCATTTGTTATTGAAAAAAATAATAATCAGAAGAAAAGGAAACAAGATTTGCCTTCTGTTATTCTGTTATTTGGCACAACAATGCACTTTCTGTGATATATTGTGTGCAGTTACTTCCAAAAAGAGTAAGTTGTCGTATCATTGCAACATACAATAGATTGGTTACTAATTTATCTTATTCTTAACAACTCAAATATCGATAAGAGAACACTATCGAATTTTCATTGCACTATTTTCGATTATAATGACTCATAGAAAAATAAAAAAATTATACGTTTGCACTAATGTTAGTCGGTGTTCTTTTAAGGTCTGCATATTTCTTACTGATAATAACATGTTCTTGTTTTTTTTCTGTGTACTAATAGGCAAGTGGCATGTTACAAAAAGCCTCTTAGTTTAGGACTTTAATGCACCCGTCTAACACACGTCTGTATTATATATTATGGGAAAGCTTATTATCTGTACTCTCTCTTCTGCCCGGTCGTAAAGAAATCTTAATGTGTAATATCCGTTAAATCAAGGTCAAAAATCGAGAATAAACATTCTCAAAATTTTCTAGGATTAAACAAAATGCCATTTTCTAGTTCCTTTATGATAACATTTTCCAAAAAATACATATGAACGTTATAGAACAGGATAAAATAATTGAATAATAAAACGAAAATTAAGAAGTAAGTTGCGCAATATTTACCGATAATTGTAATTCTTTAAAAATCCTCCAAAAATGAGGAAATGCTCTTAAAGCAAAATGTATCTTCGGGGATAGGTATTTATATGCCCAAAAATCAAATGAATGTATGGTTTCAGGTCAAGGATTTTTTTCATAATTTAAAATGCAATTAATAAATATTGTTCTGGAAACAGCCTTGTATTAAAGTTTTTGCAGTTGCCCAAAATACTGCATCTACATATAGCGATCAATTTTCCTTTTCTATGTTAAGATAGCACATCGCTTAAAGTCAATATTAGGCATGACAATGCATTTCAATAATTTAAGAATGGGTATTCAAAGTTTGCAAAGAAATATACGAGCTTATTTTAGTAAAATTATGTTTTTTTTAAGTCGAACTTTAACTTTTGCAGTCATGTTGAAAAGCCATCATGAATTTGCTTCTAAATCTGTGGCAATATTGAAATGAGTTATCAGCGTTTGAAAGCACTTAGCTATCTTTTGCATGACACCAACTACCTAGAAATAATGCAGCTGCTTTTTTGCTTTAAAAAGTTTTAAATGTGTTAAGAAGTTTTATCTCGTTAAATATTTAAATGAATAGGTTCAATATTCAAATTAATACTGTTTCATCATAAGCTTTTAAAGCACAAATGGAGGTAAATGTGTTTGTGTTGACATTATTAGTAGTTATTACATATATGAAAAATTGAATATCCTTTCTGGCCACATATGATCATTCCTGGTTTTAAATAGTGTTCATTTTTACATTTAGGTGTTGTGTTTTTTGCACCTCGTTTGTCTATTCGACTTTTAAAAAAATTTCGGTCATGGTGTAATCTTAGTTTCTTCGATTAATGGTTTAGGATTGTCCCCTTGGTACCATTTAACCTTGAGGACACTTATTGTAGTAATAAGATGTTGAGAACCAATTATAGCATGTAAAGCATTATTGTGTAAACAATAGCGATTTTACTCATGCTTTGGATAAAGTTTTTCTTACCTAATCAAAAAAACAAATAATACTAGAAAAATACTAATTTTCGCATGGGACTTATGTACGCATCTTTTATACGTAGAAAACATAATTTTAATACATATTCTGGTCTTCTTTAATCGCCAAAATATCGCTGGAATGTAAACTAAAGAAGATTTATTATTATTATTGGTGCTTATAAAAGGTTTTATTTTGGTTTTATGTGATAAGCAAATGAATCCCAAATAAATATTTTGGTTTTCACTCAGTTTTATCATTTTGACTGGAATTTCAAGAAAAAGGTGCTGTCTATTAAAAACACGCTTTAAATATTAAAAGTGCGCTTAATAAGTATTTGTCAATCTCTCTTCTTAAAGTTTTCCATGTTTGCATACTCAATTTGATTATAGGAAAGACAGAATATGCAATAATGCTGACATGTCGGGAAAAAAAATGAACTTTCCCTCTTTGACCTTTGCATGCTTTGATCTTGATTTGACGGTAATTGCACCGTGCGACCCGTGCAAAACAGGAAATGCAGATGATGACGAAAAATACATAATTTTTCCGTGGTAAGCTGGGTGCATTAAACATTTAATTTTATGGCTAATGCCACCCCAATACAATTGGACTGACTATATAAAAATAAGGATGATTTTAAATTAGTTTAAATGGCGTGGGTGTAGATGACAGTACAGGACCGGACCGTTTTCAACAAAGACCAAAAATCATACCGTTTACCCAGGTACACGAGGCCACGACATGACAAAATGAGGAATGAAAAAAAAAAACTACGGCTAAATTTAAAAAAAAATAATAACAAAAAATATGACAGACAGCAACCAACGACAAATCCCGAGTAAAAAATATGATTGTCCCCCTAACATTTTTTTTAACATGTAACACGTTATAACATTTGGCTCCCGTTCGATTATTATGATCCATGAGACTTTAATCGTAGAAAAACAAGTCATGTGTTGATAACTGAAGATTCTTATGAGATTTCACACACTGTGTTGTCATTCAACATCATGTATTTAATCAAGAAATGTAGGCTTGGGAGCTCTTACATGTATAATGCAATTTTCCCTATGATTTACATTTCCAAGGAGCATAATTACTTTGAAAATAGGTAATCAGCACTGATTTTTGGACTCATGGTAAACATTGCGAAAATAAAGCTTTAAACTCTTTAATCTTATTTTGTTTTATCAAATTCTACATAACCAAAAACATTACCATACTTCTTTGTAGACTTTTATTTATTTCAACCAAATGTAGGACGGACAAAGCATTTATTGATTTTGGTATTTCATTATTATTATCAAAGTGAATAAAAAAATTATCGACAAGAAGGAATTGGAGTTACGAAACTATTTTTGTGGCTCAAATTTTGGTAGAAATCAGTTATATCAAATGAGGACTTAGCTGTGAAGGAGGATCTTACTGTCATTTGATAGGATTATTTGTGTAACTATTTTATGAAGTTGATTAAACCTTACTCCAATACTTTAAACAATTAAGATATTACATTTCAAACTATATCAATTGTAATTTGTGATTTAGAGTAACATAGTCAATATATATGTAAGTAGAACAGTACTGATAGCCCTAAAATATCATACCGAAAAGGACAACTAAACAAGGATTCGTAAAGAATAAGTTAATGAAAATCAAAAATGTGAAAAGTACCCCAATGCCAGATTGTCTTTCTAAAAGACCATATGCAAATTTTTTGGGTGATTGGTCGTACCGAAAGTTCGTAATTTCGTAATTTCGAAATCAATATTGATTAAAAATTAGACCGGACAAACTCGCACATGCTGCCATTGAACGAATGTAAACTAATTAATTGTCAAGCGATAAATACAGCAAACCGTTGTATTGACTTTGCTTACAAAGTTATTAACTAGTATCAAAATAGTCTAAACAATACATCGACATACGTTCGTTTATCGTGACGTTATATTAAAACAGACGCAATAAGACTCGAGGAAGGGAATTAAAGCTCAAATTAACGGCTCGATCAATATTTTAAATAAAGATATAGATTCTACTTAGCTAACATTTATATGGTTTCAAGAAGGGGGAAATATACGCTTATTATTCCGTTCATATTGTCGAATTTTTTTAGAATGTTTGGTTCAATAAATTAAAAAGTATGATCCTATAAATTGACTGCAAATTTCCTCAAATTCCTACATAATTTCATGCGATGTTTTCGGCTATGTGACAAACAAATCATAATTGGAAAACTTGCAGCCGTATAAAAAAAGCCGTAAAGATATTGATATTTCAATTTCATTGCACGTACATGAATATTACATTTGCACAATAATCACACTGTTCCTTTATCATTGTTTATATAGGTTTTTGTCTTAATTTTCTGAAAGAATGTCTTACACATAATAATTAATAGTAATACAATCCCAATGTGAGATATAAACATAATCAACTAATTAAAGTCATATGAAACTTTAAATTAAGTATTAGATACAGAACAAAGGTAACAAAAAAAAAAAAAAAAAACAGGCTGGTTGTTACCATACCGATTATTGTGTTACTTTTGTTTTGTTTCGGACTTGCACGACTTTTTTTAAATTAGAAAGTAATACATTTTGCATTTAATACGATTGTGTAATTTAAAAGATTGAACACAAAAAAATTGCATACCGGTTTATGTACCACGATGTTTGGAGATATTTAGTCTTTAATAAATTAGGGATTTTGCGTTAACACTAGCGCTTCTCAATTCTATCATCTGTGTGCGAGTAGAATTATTGCTTATTCCCTTGATACATATCAGTGAAGTAGGAGTAGATTGAAAAGTTGAGAAAGAGGGACTTTTAAAGTGACAAAAAGAAAATAAACAACAAAAATATGAATAACAGATTTAAGACATTTAAAAATTCAACGACGTATGCAAATGAAATAAGAAAGAGTTATCAGACAAACGTAAATACAACATGTATAAATATTGTCAAACTCAATACAATAAAGAACAACATATATAAATATAAAACAAAAGCTGTTTCTTTGTTTTATGGGGAATAACATTTAATGAAAAATAATTTATTTTGTCTTGTTTTAAATTTTTTGATACCCTTATTTTGGAAATCAACTTTTTGTTTGTTTAATTTCATGCTCATTACAGTAATGTAATATTCGAGTAGACCCAAGTATTGATCACGTGACACAGTATTTTTTCATTTTCCATCCCTATATTCAAAATGGGTGGATGTTTATTGACGTTGAGACTGATTTTGTGCTATTACAATTCGACTTAAGCAAATTCCTTGAAGTGAAGAGAAAAGGGGAAAACCTCCGTAAAGTTCGATTTAGACGATTTTAAAGATTTCAGCTTAACTGCTAAGCAAACCCACGAGAGGTTTGTACATGGAAACATTTTATGGTTACAGTTACTCTTGCAGTCAATAACTTCGTAGACACTTTATTTAATTGCAGCATTTTGGGACATAGTTAGCTTTTTTATAATTATGATTTTTATGAAAACTTTTTATATAAATTATATTTTCAAAACAAGGTAATTAGGTGACAAGGTTTACGATAAAGTGCCTATGAACTCACTAATTACACGAGTGACTCTATTCGTAAAAAGTGTCGTGTAACACCCGTTATTGTACTGTTTTTCTATAGCTCTGCTGGGGGCAAAGTCGTACAAAAAACATGAATATGTTTTATATAGTATTACTTGAATGTTTAATTTTACTATAAACCATTTGTACGTGGACTTTCTTGGAAAAAAAAATCATTTATCTTATTAAAATCTTCAGAAATGTACTGCTATTGAATTATTGTCTTCCGTACTCTAATTCGTTCATATTTTCCCGTAGTAGTGACCTTAACTACGAGACCTATCGTTAGCACTTTGGTCGTCGCACAGCGCAAGTGAGTGACAAAACTCTTAATAAAAGAATGTTAACAAACGTGCACCGGAAGGTATATAGTAATAATTCATTCTTAAAGAACAAATAAATCGGTTCGAATCAAGGTAACACACAAAAACTGAAGGAATCCTAACTCCGAAACTCTGATGATCTGATGGATTTACTTTGCAGGTCTAAAGCTGACACTATATTATACCATTGAAACTTATCAAGGGGGTTTTATCCGTTGGAAATAGCGTGCCATTCATAACGTTATAAACATTAGTTATATTTTACCGGTACAACCTCTTAGTGTTGCACTTATTTATCTTCATTAGTTCATAACAGTCACATTTCTTATTTCAGCATATTAACACATAAAGTTGGCATATTCTATGACTGGTCTAACGTCTAACGTCTAGTATCGAAAGTTTATATGTGATAATATTGTAGAAGGTGCAATACGGAGTTTAGCTACATCTACTGAGTACCTAGAAAAAGCAAGCCGTTACTCCTGAGATCAAGTCTTAAATGTATATTTTTTATTTTAGAAATACTATGTAATTTCACAGCAGATTATGTGCGCGTCAAATCTGTTGGCCTTTAGATTCGCTGAAGAGACATCATTTGGGGAAATACGCAACTGGTGCAATACAATTGATTCTGTTCAATTATACTATGAAAGTTTTTCGAGCTGATAAATATACGGACATTTGATTTTAATTTTGAATCGGGTTATGTTTCTACATTTATTCTCAAAAGTAACACCAATATCTCTCGTGGTGACAATAGTTGGACAGATTCGGACTCGTAGCCAGGCAAACATGTGAAGTTATATATGTTGTGGGTTGAAATTTCCCCGGATTCAGAATAACTTCAAGGTTCCATTTGATACTTCAGTTTGGTTTTTATTAACATTTAAGAGAAATACTAGGCTCTGATTATGAGTATAGGTTGTGTTGATTATGGGCGGTAATATTGGAGAAGAAATGTAATTTCAACCGTTTGAAGGACCTGAAATAGATTGAAATTAATTTCTTCTAGTTATCTATTCATAGACCGTCATTTGTTTTCCCGTGCTTCATGGGTAGTTATCTTTACCACAACAGGGCCGACTCGAATAGACGTGTAAAACTTTTATGTTGCTTATGTGATTTAATTTGATGCTATTCAATGTATTTTCATTTCAGTAGAATTTATGTATTATTGACTTTCTTTTGTCGACATGATAATGTGCAATTAAACACAACACATGGCATTGTCGTGTAGGTTTTACTTCGATTGTTTAGATTGGTGTTTAATTAACATTTATAGATACTAGGGTTTGGATATGTGTATATGGTTCTGGTGTATATTTGTGTTTGTTATTGTAGGCGAATTATAGACTGATCAAGCATCTCTGATAACTAGGAGGTACAATACAATGGTGTATTATTAACTTATTACGCATATTTGATACTCGTATATAATTACTATCCGACGCTAATATGAACGTATGATTCAATTTGCATTTCTGCATAAGTATTTTAATGGTAAAATTAAGATAAAGTTTTGTGTCTTTTTCAATTATGGCTAATTCTATTTTTAATGAATGAATTGATATAAGATATGCTCACGATTTAAAATTACCATTCTTGGTTTAACTATTTCGAGGGTTGATGGAAAGAAAATTGTGTATCTCCACGACTCTGTATAAAAAAAGTTTATTTAAGTAAAATACAGTTCATTAAACTGTTATTTGATAAAAGATTTTTTTTTATATCTTTTCACTCATTTTAGGTAACCGAGTCGACATGTGGTTGTGATGCATTTTTATATCAAAACCTTGAAAAATATTTGTTTTGTCTTAATACTACTAGATACCTCATCTTTAAAACACCAATAAGTTTCAATTGGGAACGGATATAAATTGAAATTTTTAAGCAAAAAAAAGATAGTGTGTTTTATTAGCACAGCCGTACTGTCTAAATAAATCAATTAATTTTTACTCCATGGTAGGCATTGTTATAAGGCAGTAACGGATAGGCAGCAAAAAGATATTTGCGAGACATATTTTCTTTTAGTCCTTTCATTCATTGTTACATTTCAAGCATTTCAACACCAACCAAGCGTATATTTGTTTTCGAAATTTAAATGTCGCGCTTACCTGTAGATATCAATCTGAAGTATCAGAATACATT
This sequence comes from Mytilus coruscus, assembly GCA_017311375.1. Classification (NCBI taxonomy): domain Eukaryota; kingdom Metazoa; phylum Mollusca; class Bivalvia; order Mytilida; family Mytilidae; genus Mytilus; species Mytilus coruscus. The sequence goes on along the minus strand of CM029604.1, from coordinate 34,848,093 downwards.
TCATATGTAGGTGTAGTGCTGACCCAATATATAAAAAAATATATAAAAACGCGTTTTAACGCCTACAATATATTAAGAACTGAAAGAAATGTGTAATATAACTTCTCTAGTTAGATTCTTTATTGGTTTCAAACGGTAAAATGTTGGATTATGTGGAAGAATGTTTGATAATTTACATATGCGTTTTTTTTTTATCGTAATCGTTACTTGTGGGAAACCTGTTACATTTCAACGTCTGGAAATTATTTCAGCAAAAAATAAAAATAAAATTAAACGATTGATAAAAACGCAAAACAAAGAAACAATGTATGAATATACCATGTAAATCGAATATAAAAATAGAGGTGGAAGAAACCATAGGGACAACCAAAACTAATGATTCGAAGATAAACCGACAACAATATGGCATAATATGAAAACGACGAAAAGACAAACAACTGTATAGAAAATTAACGACTAAGAAACGAGGACTATAATTGTAAGGTACTAAAAAATGCAAAACTCCAATTTTTCACAGCGAATCTGCATTCGAGATGATTCCAATCGGATTCGTTTACGTCAATCAAAGAAGTCAGTGTAGATGTCATCAGAATTAGATTTGGGTAACTGGGTCTTAGACAATTACGCTAAATTTGAGTAAGAGTGCATAAGTCAAGTACAGTTGATTTATTTATTTTCGCTGATATTTAATTTCGTGGTTTTGCCAATGTCTGCATACAAGCGTGTAGGACATTTTTACTCTAAACTCGTTCTTTACATATATTCACAAAATCATCCTTTAACATAATTGAAGATAGTATTGTGATAATAAACCCACTCTGTACTATACTGACAAGAAAAATCCCATTTTTATTACCAATTCAACAGGAGACTAACTATTGAAAGCTTCGAGCTGGTCGGTTTTAATTTTACTTTAAAGTATCGTGTTTAATCGGCGAAGAAGGAAAAAAACCCACATTTAATCGCGTGTTGGTTGACCGTTACCACCGAATTTGTTATTACCATAAATAACGTAGTATTTTATACATCGACTTCGTTTTTCTAAAATGTTGTTTAATGACATTAACGGTACCCATTTTATTGCATTAAACGTGAATTTCGACAATTAATCTCTATTCAGTAATGCCCAAAACGTAATACAAATGTTGAAGAGCTAATAATAAAAAAAAGGACCAGAGAGAAACAGACCACATAAAAACCTTATTAAAGTTGATACAAGGGTTCTTTGATGTGTAGAGAGTGCGATATATCACTAAAAGAGGCTTTGAAGTGATTGATTCCAATTCCATCGGAATGTAGGTACGTACATGTCACGCTAAGCCAAACTGACAACCCTTGCGATAAACGTTGAAACTGACAATAACTTCTATACACTGGGGTACTCTCTGGGATTGAATTGAGATACACAATGTAGTGATAAAAGGGAGGATACAGATTTTAATAACATAAAACATAATAAAATCCAGATAAAGCCATGGCCTAAGCGAAACAATGAAAAGACCAATATTGGACCAAAAAATACTACACAGAAAACTACGCATAGAACGACACAAACTACAAAAAATATTTGGAGTGAGTTCAGGTGCTCCGAAAGGGTAGAAATTTCCTGCTTCACTAGTGATTCCCGTCGTTTTGTACATGACAAGTGAAATTTGGGTGACAAGTCGCATTCTGTGATGTCAAAATTGAGTAAAGAGGGTGGAGCTGCACTACTACTGTGGAACATACCCGTGATAACAATAAACCAAATTATAAGGGTGTCTGTAAAAGCTTTCCACGTGATCAACAGTTCAACAGTTTCCTTTTTAGTAGCAACCCTTTATCAAGTAAATCATGATTCGAAACACACGTTCTGGAATATCGTATAAGCTGGGAGATATATACTTTATATGGATGTACTGCTAGAATATTGTTACAAATAAATGAATAGTTTGCAATAGGAAAATTTAAATAATCTCTTCTTTCGGAAAGTGCAAAGTTTATTTTTAAACCGATCGTCCCTGGCACATTCTAGATGTAAGTCAAGATATGAAGCATAAGAAACTGTACTTGTATTTTCCTCAGGTTCATTGGTACATGTATAAATACATATATACGACCAACAAAGTAAAAAAAAAACCGTATTAATGTCTAAAACACATTCATATTTAAAATTCCAGTCATGAAAAAAACATACAGACCCTTTTATTCTAGCTAAAATGAGCGAGTTCATGTTCTTGAAAAAAAATCAAACGCAGTGATTCAAAAGGTGTTATTACAACCCTTTTTAATAGATCATTTAGGCAAAATGAAAGATTCACAGCAGAATTTATAAACTTGATAGATTTATATAAATTACTACCGCGAAAATCTGGTTGTAAAAATCAACTATTCCGAATGTCTCCTTCTTTATCACTGTAATAATGAAAACAAAACGAAACTGCTTAATTTTACAGATCTTATGCACTATAAGATCAAACAGGTGTTCGTAGCTGTCCTTATGTCTATAAATTGATTCAAATTTAAGGTACAAATGTCCAGACTAGCATGGTCTCTTAATTAGATTACTATATATGTATACAATTTTGTGTCTATTCTTTCTATTCATTTATGCCCGTCTGGTCAGTTGTCTTGATTTTGTCAGCGCTCTAATAGTAAACAATAACATACACGGGACCTATTTCATTGCACCAGATGCGCATTACGACATTTGGTCTCTCATCAGTGATGCTCGAGGCCAAAACATTTGAAAGTCTAAAAACTAATACAAACGTCTTTGAAGTGCTGATAAAACTAAATAGAACCAAAAGTAAAGTCAAACCCGGAAAAGTAATCACAGCTATGCATGAGGGAGATACTTTCTTTAATTTAAATGATTTATGAATTTTACAACAGCAAATTTAAAAAGAACAGTTTTCGTATTTTCATACCAGAACCGAAGTGCTGGCTACTAGGTTGGTACATTGTAATACCCATGGGGACTAACATTCATAAGTTAACAATCTCTCTCTCTGTATTTATAAAATGAAGCTGAAGTCTACTTTAGGAAATTAATCTCAAGTCTTCTTGACTCACTGATGCGTTGTGATACAAAAAAAGAAAAATACAACATACTTCAAAATTGAATACTCATTATTTATCTGAAATGTTGATTATGTGTGTATCTTAAATTGACACTCTTCGCATCATCATCAACGAGCCTTTCAAAGAATAGTTGAATCCTTTCCAACTACGCCAGTAAACGCCTCGATGGTATCCTTTCGGTGTCTTCAGGAAATACTGACCATTCAGATTAGCTGTTACACAGGTATTGAACCACCATGCTCCGGGGAACTCTGTAGCACAGTGACCAGGATTGTTATCGTTATCGCTATCCTTTGTTGAGAAACGTTGGCCATTGTGATGTTCTAAGCTGTTACCTGAAAACACGAATACAACATTAAAAGTTGAACTATACTAAAAATGCAATGGTTCATGGGTAAACATAAAGTTATCATCATTATTGTAAAAATGTTACAACCATTGTCTGTCCCCAGATGTAGTTGTGTTTGAGATCAGGCATATACTGTGGATGTTCTGGTAAAAACGGTAACAAAATAGTATATTATATAAAAATTAAATGATAGTAAAGAAGTGCGCTGTTGTTTGCTGACCATCGTCTTGTATACGGTTACTAACTTTTTTCTCTCAACTTTGTTTAAGAACATTATCACAGATGTACAATAAATGTTATAAACTTCATATTCAATTCGTTTATTGCAATGATTCTTTGCATTTTTGTTAATGTCTATGTTGTTGGTTTTTTGTTCTGTATTGGTTATAATCCAATTTATAAGGTCGTCTATTTTTCTCTGAATAAAATGAATCAGGTCTAATAATGATTAATCAATATTAGTACTTTATCCTGCTTCTCCTTCAATTAGTTGTTTTTCTGGTAGGCTTTCCAGGGGCGGATCCAGCCATTTTAAAGGGGGGTCCCAACCCAGGATAAAAGGGGGGGGTTCCAACTATATGTCCCCATTCAAATGCATTGATCGTCAAAAAAAGGGGGGTTCCAACCCCGGAACCCCCTGGATCCGCCACTGCTTCCAATTGACATTTTCAATTTATTCTAGCTAAGTAGGCCTGAAAGCAACCCATTCTTGAGGGGGTTTGTATTGCTCAATCTTGATCATGTTGATATTTCCATTTGATGGTTTGTTTTTATAAAAGTAAATATAGGTATGCGTCAATGAGGCAGCAGCCAAACAGCAAAAATAATCATGACATCTAGAAGTCAAGAAACAGTTGTCAAACAAAGTCAGGTTTTCATACAGTGTACAGAGCTCTGATTCGTCCCTAGTCTATAACAGCTAACAGGCGCAGTCAAAAATATGCCTTTAAACCAATCTTTCCAAATAAATATGAAAATATGACATATGTCAACTACTATTGAGGTTCCCTACTGTTGTGTTTGGTAAATCTCACCCTTTTTTAATATAAAAACAGATGACAAGGATATGCATTTGAAAAAATACACAACAACATTACTTTTTTACAAACTGCTAACCTTTCCGTTGTGAGGGAGAACGTTTGCATATGATAGGCGAAAATAAAACCGTGTAACACAATCAGACCTGAACACCATTGCATTCCTCAAACTAATAAGAAATTACATCCGGTTATTTTTAGATTTTTCATTTCAACTGCTATAAAATTTGCCCATAAAATAAACATGTTCGTTAAAACCATAAATGTTCAATAATTACCGAACATTTACCATGTTTGCAATAATCAGTATATGAAAGAGAAAATAAACTTTGAAGATAAAAATAACATTTTATAAGTTTGTATAAAATTCAGAAGGACGATATGTCAGAATGCAACCAGATAAATGATTAACTTTTTTTTTAAATCCCAGGATACATATGCTACATTTATTATAAACCTTGAAGTAAAAACTTTATCAAGAATTTGACATTGAATTTCTATTATCAATAAGATTCATCATTTTTATTCTTCAGATCGAGTATAAGCCCAGTGTACCCATACAACTTAACCAACTTTAATTATCAAAATGTCATAAAATGAAATCCGTACCTGCAGTGCCATAATATCCATCTGCGGTTAATTTGAACTTCGAACTTTCATCACCAATTCTAAACTCT